>ML106451.1:29459-256200 GCA_003697995.1 Taxidea taxus jeffersonii
TTTTTTTTTTTTTTAAAGATTTTATTTATTTATTTATTCGTCAGAGAGAGAGAGAGAGAGCACACAAGCAGGCAGAGTGGCAGGCAGAGGCGGAGAGAGAAGCAGGCTCCCTGCTGAGAAAGGAGCCTGATGTGGGACTCGATCCCAGGATCCTGGGATCATGACCTGAGCCGAAGGCAGTGGCTTAACCCACTGAGCCACCCAGGCGTCCGGAGCAAGTGACTCTTGATCTTGTGGTCATGAGTTTGAGTCCCATGTTGGGTGTAGGGATTACTTAAAAATAAATAAATAGACTTGGGACGCCTGGGTGGCTCAGTTGGTTAAGCGGCTGCCTTCGGCTCAGGTCATGATCCCAGCGTCCTGGGATCGAGTCCCACATCGGGCTCCTTGCTTGGCAGGGAGCCTGCTTCTCCCTCTGCCTCTGCCTGCCACTCTGTCTGCCTGTGCTCTCTCTCTCTCTCTCTAACAAATAAATAAATAAAATCTTAAATAAATAAATAAATAAATAGACTTAAAAAAATAAAGAAGATACATTAAATGGACAAGAAGCACACTAAAAGATACTCAACATCGTTAGCCATCAAGAAAACACAAACCAAAACCACAACGAGATACCGTTCACACTCATTAGGATGGCTATAAATTATAAGTGTTGGTAAGGAAGCAGAGAAGTTGGAATCCTCACACATTACTAGGGGGAATGTAAAAATGATGTGGCAACCGTGAAAACAGTTTGTGTTCTTCAGAAAGTTAAATACAGAATCATCATGTAATCCAGCAATCCCACTCATAGGTATATGCCCCCAAAGAATTTAAAGCCTTACACCAACGTTCATAGCAGCATTATTCACAGTAGTCAAAAGGCAAAAACAATTCAGATGACTCAACAATCCAAATTAAAGTTCCAAAGTTTTGAATAAACAAGATGTGTTATATATCCAGACAGTGGAATATTATTCAGCAATAAAATGTAATGAAACATGATACATGCTATGACATTGATGAACTTTGAAAACATCATTCTAAGTGAAAGAAGCTAGTCACAAAGGACCACATATTGTAAGATTCCATTTTGTGAACTATCCAGAATGGACAAATCTATAAAGACAGAAATTAGACTTTTGGTTGCCAAAGGCTTGAGGACCTGGGGGGAGGGGTATTGAGAGATAATGGCTAAGGAGTATAGGATTTCTTTTTAGGGCTGATGAAAATATTCCAAAATAGATATGATGGTTGTACAACTCTGCGAATATAATAAAAGCCATTGAATTGTATGCTTTGGGTAAACTGTGTGGTCTGTGATTCATATTTCAATAAATCTATTAAAAAATAAAAACATTGGTAGGGGCCAGAGCCTGGTATCTAATTAGCAGGGTCACAACACGGAGGTCAAAAACCTCTGGGGCCCCCAAGACCAAAGGAATTATCCCTGCTGGGCAAGAACTGAGGGAATTCTCCAATACCGACTCTAGGAACCTAACAGCTAAGTGAACCCAAGGGAAGAACCACAGTCTTGGGAGGTTTCTCCAAAGAGGTTGTTTTCAGAGACCTGTGTTTGTTCATCTCCTGTGAATATATCCATGTCCAAAGGGGATAACGTATAGTGATGCAAACTAGAGCTATGTTCCCTTTCCAGATCCTCCGCTCTTTTCTTTTCTTCTTCTTCTTTTTAAAAATTTATTTGACAAAGAGAGAGATAGAGCTTATGCGAGCACAAGTATGGGGAGCGGGTGAGGGAGAAGCAGGCTCCCCACTGAGCAGGGAGTCTGATGCTGGGCTTGATCCTAGCACCCTGGGACCATGACCTGAGCCAAAGGCAGATGTGCAACCGAGGTACCCAGGCGCCCCTCCTCTGCTCTTCTCAATGAGAATACATTATGACAGAGTCCTTAGTTCCAGCCTGACCTATCTTTTGTTTATTAATAACCACAGGATCATAGAGCCGGAAGATCATTTCATTTTAAAGATGCAGAAACTGAGGGTCCAGGAAGGAGAGTCACCTGCTTGATCACATAGCCAGTAAATAGCATAGTGGGGACTCAAATCATGGTATAATGCCTTACCCTTAAGTTCCCCCTCCTAGTGACTAAATCTCTAATAACTCAGTAGTAGCCTAAAGAAGGACAGGGCTCAGGCCAAGGGGAGGGGATGGATGGTAGGAGAGAAAGGGAAAGATGGAAGTGTATGTGGAAGTGGAATGCAATATTCGTGGCAAAGTAATAGTTGTTACTATGTTGGTTTACATTTTTTTTCTCTTTAAGTTTGATTTCTTTCATGTTGGCCTATTCTAATTAACCATTTGAGACTGTGGCCTAGAAGAATTATTGGTTCTTAAAAGTCATTGAAGACTTTAGGCCATTTTAGGAAACGGGCCAGAATAGGAGGAAAGAAATACAAGTACCACTGCTCTAGGAGTGGTCCCTGGCTCCTCCAGTTCCTGATATTGAGCCCAAGTGGACCAGCTGTGGCCCCTTATAGCTTGTCCTTAACCACTCTAAATAAACTCCTTAGTGGCTGCAAAGTTCCCTCTCTGCCCTTTCTAGTCTCTCTCTTCACCCTGTGCAACTGCCAAGTCTTGTCTGGAGACTTAGAAAGGGAGAAAGAGGGAAAGGAGTCCCTCTTCCTTTTCATAGATTCATACCAGAGATGCCTAGAGCATAGCTCAGAGCTCTTGCTCCCCAGGCTTAACTGCTGGGTTAAAGATGAGAGTTGGCTCAGTGAGGAAAGACTGAAAACCCAGCAGAGTCTTCGTAAGTCATCTCCTCCACCCTTCTGCCTCCCCTGCAACTGCTATATAGCATTGCAGCAGTTTGGAGACTTTCTGGTCTCAGAACCCCTGTATGTGCTTAAAAATTATTAAAGACCCAAAGTTCTTTTATTTATTATTAAAGACCCAAAGAGCTCTTGTTTATATATATGGGTTTTATATATTGGTATTTCATGTATCAGAAAATAAAACTGAGGAATTTATGAAAATCGGTTTGGTTCATAAATGTGAACACAAGTAACATATTTTTGAGAAAAAATATATTTTTCCAAGCAAAAATAGAGTGAATTTTTAATGTCTGTGTTAATGAAAGACAAATTCTCCTATCTGCTTCAACATTCAGCCAATTGCAATATAGTATTTTCATTGAAGAATATGAAGAAAATCTGGACTCATGGATATGTAGTGGGAAAAGGAGGGATATTTTAACTTTATTTTCAGATAATTGTGGTTATTATCTTTTTAAAAAAAGATTGATTTATTTATTTTAGAGAGAGAGAGAGAGCAGGAGGAAGGCACAGAGAGAGAATTTCAAGCAGACTTCCTGCTGAGCACAAAGCGTGGAGCAGGGTTCGATCTCATGACCTGAGTTGAAATCAAAAGTCGGACACTTAACTGACTGAGTCACCCAGGTGCCCCTCATTATTATCTTTAATAACACATCAAAATTCAAGAACTGTTAGTTTTCTAGAGGTTGAAACCATACTATAAATTTTTCTATTCTGTTACATTAAAATCCACTGGTCCATCTTTCCATGTTCTTTTATTTATGCATGGTTTTATAACATCATGCATTGGTCATCTGGGAAATACAGTTCATTGAGTTATGCAGCTCATGCAAATACTGACACATTTTATTACAGAATGTCAAAAATACATTTGGCAATATCATTACCTATCTCATCAAAAAGTCTTTAAGCTTGGGGAACTATTCATGAAAGACAGTGGATGCAATTTTCCAGAAGTCCTCATTTTTGCCCAAAGCTTAAATTTTATATTTGGAAACAAATACTATCTGCTGTTTCCCTTCAAGTGGCAGAGTCCTGAAAATGTCTGCCAAATACCACACGTCTGAATTGCCAAATTTTATGTCAGTCATACCTTCAAGTAAAAATGATGTTCCATGAAAAAAATGGTTAGTTCAATTTATAACAAAAATAGTTGCATGAATGTTTTTCCTTGAGACAACTAATGTTCATACTTCCCATTTCCTAATATAGAATATTAAAAATATATGTACTCAAAGGTTGAGATTTAATGAATAAATCTAATCTTTACTGTTTCATTAGAACAGTTTTGTTTTATTTTATTTTTTCTAACTTTTTAAACTTTTTATTTATTTATTTTTGAGAGAGAGCACAAGCAGCACAAGGAGCAGAGGGAGAAGCAGACTCCCCACTGAGCAGGGAGCTGGATGTGGGACTTGATCCCAAGACCCTGGGATCATGTCCTGAGCTGACAGCAGACACTGAACTGACTGAGCCAACCAGGAGCCTATTATTAGGACATTTAAAAAAAAGATTTTACTTATTTACTTCAGGGAGAGAGAGAGAGCAGGAATGGGGGGAATGAGCAGAGGGGAGAGGGACAAGCAGACTCCATGCTGAGCATGGATTCCTATGTGGGTCTGATCCCACGACCCTGAGATCATGACCCCAGAAACCAAGAGTCTGACACTCAATTGACTGAGCCACTCAGGCACCCCCATTAAGGACATTTTTAAAAAAGATTTTATTTATTTATTTTAGAAAGAGAGAAGAGAGAGCACATAGGAGCCAAGGGAGGGCAAGAGGGAGAGAGAGAGAACACAGTCCCCTCTGAGACCTGAGTCCTAAGCCAGCTGGATCCCATGACTCTGAGATCATGACCTAAGCCAAAATCAAGAGTTGGAAGCTCAACCAACTGAGCAACCCAGGTGCCCTTTAAGTGAAACTTTTCTATTATTTCTCTTTTGAGACCTTAGCACTTAGATTTTGCAGACCTGGGTAAGAAATCCATCTCCCACTTTCCACATATACAACTTTTTTTTTTTTTAAGTAGGCCCAGTGTGGAACCCAATGAGGGCCTTGAACTAAAGATTCTGAGATTAAGATCTGAGTGGAGATCAAGACTCAGATGCTTAACTGACTGAGCCCCCAAGCTGCCCATATAGGTCCCATTTTTGCAACAGCATTTGCTCACTTTGTGTCTCTTTGTCATATTTGGTAACTCTTGCAATATTTCAAACTTTTTCATTATTATATTTGTTATGGTGATCAGTATCAGTGATTTTTTATGTTGCTATTGTAATTGTTTTGGGGTGCCATGCATGAACTGTGCCCACAAGGGCAAACTTAGTAAATGTTGTGTGTGTTCTGACTGCTTCACACACCACATCTTCCCCCATCTCTCTCCCTCTCCTCAAGCCTCCCTAATCCCTGAGACACAACAATATTGACATTAGACTGATTAATAATCCTACAGAGGCCTCTCAGTGTTCAAATAAAAGGAAAAATGGCATGTCTCACTTGAAATCAAAAGCTAGAAATGATTAAACTTAGTGAGGAAGGCATGTAGGCAAAGTAAGGCAAGATAGGCAAAGTAAACTGAAAACCTTCTGTAAAGGATTCACTATTCTAGATGCCATTAAGAATGTTCAGGATTGGGACGCCTGGGTGGCTCAGTTGGTTAAGTGGCTGCCTTCGGCTCAGGTCATGATCCCAGCGTCCTGGGATTGAGTCCCACATCGGGCTCCTTGCTCGGCAGGGAGCCTGCTTCTCCCTCTGCCTCTGCCTGCCTCTCTGTCTGCCTGTGCTCGTGCTCTCTCTCTCTCTAACAAATAAATAAATAAAATCTTTAAAAAAAAAAAAAAAGAATGTTCAGGATTTGGTGTGCCTGGGTGGCTCAGTGGGTTAAAGCCTCTGCCTTTGGCTCAGGTCATGATCCCAGGGTTCTGGGATCGAGCCCCACGTCTGGCTCTCTGCTTGGCAGGGAGCCTGCTTCCCCCTCTCTCTCTGCCTGCCTCTCTGCCTACTTGTGATCTCTGTCTGTCAAATAAATAAATACAATCTTTAAAAAAATGTTTAAAAAAAAGAATATTCAGGATTTAAACTACCAACATTAACAGGAGTTTGGAAAAAGTTGATTCAAACCCTCATGGATGACTTTGAGAGGCTCCAGACTTCAGTGGAAGAAGTAACTATAGATGTGATGGCAATA
Source organism: Taxidea taxus jeffersonii (assembly GCA_003697995.1). Lineage (NCBI taxonomy): Eukaryota > Metazoa > Chordata > Mammalia > Carnivora > Mustelidae > Taxidea > Taxidea taxus. The sequence continues at coordinate 35,425 of ML106451.1, forward strand.
GCAAGAGGAATAGAATTAGAAGTGGAGCCTAAAAAAAAAAAAAGAAAAAAGAAGTGAAGCCTGAAGGTGTGACTGAATTGCTATTATTTCATGGTAAAACTTGAACAGATGAGAACTTGCTTCTTGTGGATGAGGAAAGAAAGCAGTTTCTTAAGATGGAATCTATTCTTGGGACGTCTGGGTGGCTCAGTTGGTTAAGTGTCTGCCTTTATCTCAGGTCATGATCCCAGGGTCTTGAGATGGAGCCCTGAGTCTAGCTCCCTGCTCAGCAGGGAGTCTGCTTCTCCTTCTGCCCCTCACCCTGTTCATGCTCTCTCTCTCTCTCTCTCAGATAAATAAATAAAATCTTAAAAAAAAAAAAAAAAGATGGAGGGACACCTGGGTGGCTCAGTTGGTTAAGCGGCTGCCTTCGGCTCAGGTCATGATCCCAGCGTCCTGGGATCGAGTCCCACGTCGGGCTCCTTGCTCGGCAGGGGGCCTGCTTCTCCCTCTGCCTCTGCCTGCCTCTCTGTCTGTGCTCGCTCTCTCTCTCTCTCTATCTAACAAATAAATAAATAAAATCTTAAAAAAAAAAAAAAGATGGAAACTATTCCCTGTGAAGATGTTGTGAAGATTGTTGCAATGACAACAAAGGATTAAGATTATTATATAAACTTAGTTGATAAAGTTTGATAGTTGATAAAGCAGCAGCAGGGTTTGAAAGGATTGAATTTTTTTAAAAAAAGATAACATTTTTAAGTAATCTCTCCACCTGACATGGGGCTTGAAATCACAAGTCTCATGCTCTACTGAGCCAGCCAGGCACCCCAGGATTAACTCCCAATTTTGGAAGGCAGCTATGCTCACCACTATACCACCAACGCGTAACTCCCAATTTTCAAAGAAGCTCTACTGTAGGTAAAATGTTGTCAAACAGTATTACATGCAACAGAAAAATGGTTCATAAAAAGAAGAGTCATTTAATGAGGCAAACTTCATTGTTGTCTTATTTTAAGAAATGGCCACATCTACTCCAATCTTCAGCAACCACCACCCTGATCAGTCTGAAGACATCAACATCGAGGCAAGACCCTCCACCAGCAAAAAGAAGATGATTTGCTAAAAGCTCAGATGATAGCATTTTACAGTTGTACCACTACTTATTTAACCACTTAATGATGGACAAGCAAGGTTTCAATGAACACCTTCATACACATATTTTTGAATTCGTGTGTGGAGCCATGACATGAGAGGAGTTCTGTGCCAATTGCCCCAGAACTAGAAGTGGATTTTGCTAGATCAAAAAGGGTGAATACATTTAAAAATGTGAAGGTAACTCCAAAGCTGATTTCCTTAAAGATTTTATCAATTCACACTCCTGCTAATGGCATATAAAAGTACAACAAGGGACCTGTAAGAATAATTGTGGGGAATGAGATGATTAGGCTCTGAATAGTGGTCTCATCGGTGTTTTCAAGAGTTTTAAAATATTTTTGAGTTCTTCAGTTACTCTCTAGGAATTCTAATATTTATATAAAATCTCTAGTACACAGAAGAGTATTGCTGCTTTCTTTGGACACTCTCTATGGCTCAGTCTTGGTTAAAAACTCTGCCAGCTTATGGGCAGAGGCACTGGGACAGACTAGGGCTTTAACCAAACCCCAGAGGCCACTGACAGGCTTGCCCATTTCTGAGGCTTTTGTCCTACATAACTCTTGAAATGGTGAAGCAATCCTCTTCAAATGACAAACCTTTTTCATCTATGAGATTTATGCTGGAGAAGTCCAACCCTGGCTGTTTTTTTTTTCCTTGTCACCAGTGGTGCCTATGCCAGGGTTCAAGAGGTCCCTCTAGGTTAAAAAGCTTCAGAGTAGGGACGCCTGGGTGGCTCAGTTGGTTAAGCAGCTGCCTTCGGCTCAGGTCATGATCCCAGCGTCCTGGGATCAAGTCCCACATCGGGCTCCTTGCTCAGCAGGGAGCCTTCTTCTCCCTCTGCCTCTGCCTGCCACTCTGTCTGCCTGTGTTCTCTCTCTCTCTAACAAATAAATAAATAAAAATCTTAAAAAAAAAAAAGTTTCAGAGTAGAGTCTGGACCACAATTTTTCTTATAGCTTCTGTGAGCTTATACCAGACTCGTGTTTTAACTAGACTGTCTATAGGTGTCCTCTTAGAGCCATAGAAAACACCATGTCACTTCCCTGGGGAAGAACATCTGGGAGGTGGCACTACTCACCTGCCCTGCAGGTGAACGCCATGTTGCGTCTCTTGGTTTATAGGCCTGCCTTGATGAGCAAGGGTGTGGTAAACAAAGTTGAGTTCAAACACTCCACAAGAGTCTCTAAGAACAGTCCTCAGAGTGACTCAGTTCTCACTTGTAAGCCAAAATTGCTCTTTGAGTTAGAATCCTGGGCTTGTTCTCTTCTCACTTTGGTAAGTAAGCAATGATGTACTTCTGATTCTTACAGGAAACATCAGAGGGTGAAGAATGGAAACATCACCCTAAGGATTTTTGCAGGAGGTATTGACCCTAATGCTCAGTCCTCCAGTTTCTTCTTTATTAAGAAGAAACTGGAGGACTACTTAAGGGTCCTTCTGATTCAAAAGTACTCATTCACTATGAGCCAGACCACCTGGAAGATAAGCTGCATCTTGCTGTGGGGTTTTCTATTTAACTATTCTCTCATCAGGAAAGTGCTCAGCAAATGAGACTCTAAACTTTCACAAGTCCTGGGCCCTTCTAGCATCTGTGGTGGAAAGTCCTGGCTATCAAGGAGAGCTCTAGAGAAGGTAGGTGTGGCTGTCCAAGTTGCAGTATATATGAGGACATAAGGAAACAGGAGGTTTGGAGTATTCAGGTTTCCCACATCTATAGGAGAGGTAGGGGCTTCATTGTGATGCACACAGTAAAGTTCTGGGTTTCTTCAGAAGATCTACTGATTGCAGGCTCTTAGAACCCTGTTCTTATCAATGAGTTTATACAACTGTGGATCTAGGTATCTGGGCTGATGGCCTATATACTTGCTGATACTTATTCATCAGTGTGATTCTTGGGCTTCCCTTTTAATTACTACTGAGCAGTGGAGGAAAGCATATTTTCAGTATGCATCTTTCTGGGGAGGCAATACCCAAAATGTATTCACCAAGGACTCACTTGGGGGAAAAATAGCTTAATCTTCATTGGTAACCACATGACCTTTCTGCAGAGACATGTTTTCTTTTATGAAAACTAAAGCTAGTATTTGACATCTTTTTTTTTTTTTCCATTTGACATCTTTAAAAAAATTTTTTTCCAGGGGTGCCTGGGTGGCTCAGTCAGTTGAGCATCTGCCTTTGACTCAGGTTGTGATCCTAGGGTCCTGGGAGCATTGGGCTCCCTGCTCAGCGGAGAGTCTGCTTCTCCATCCACCTCTGCCTCTCCCCCCTGCTTGTGTTCTCTCTTTCTCTCAAAAATAAAGTCTTCAAGGGGTGCCTGGGTGGCTCAGTGGGTTAAGGCCTCTGCCTTCAGCTCAGGTCATGATCCCAGGGTCCTGGGATCGAGCCCCACGTCCAGCTCTCTGCTTGGCAGGGAGCCTGCTTCCCCCTCTCTCTCTGCCTGTCTCTCTGCCTGTCAAATAAATAAATAAAATCTTAAAAAAAATAAAGTTTTCAAAAACAGTTGTTTCCAGTTACAATAAAGATATTTATCTGTGTTTCTGTTGAGTATGTTTCTCTTGGGGGTTACCATATAATGGTGCCCATATCTAAGTTCTTCCCATTGCAGGAGCACTTGGTTGGCTCAGTTGTTAAGTTTCTGCTTTTGGCTCAGGTCATGATCCCAGGGTCCTGGGACTGAGCCCCACATCAGGCTCCCTGCTCTCTGGGGAGCCTCTTCTCCCTCTCCCACTCCCCCTGCTTGTTCCCTCTCTTGATATTTCTCTCTCTCTGTCAAATAAATAAAATCTTAAAAAAAAAAGTTCTTCCTATTACAGTGTGAAACCAAACAGATAAGGTGAACCCATTATCATCTTCTTTACCTGAAAAAGAAATTGTTTCTGCTTAATTTTCCCAACCCTGACAATAAGTATCCCATTTGATCAATCCTCTGATTTTCCACCTATAGTGATTTTTTTTTTAAAGATCTTATTTATTTATTTGACAGAGAGAGATCACAAGTAGGCAGAGAGGCAGGCAGAGAGAGAGAGAGGAGGAAGCAGGCTCCCTGCTGAGCAGAGAGCCCAATGTGGGGCTCAATCCCAGGACACTGAGATCATGACCTGAGCCGAAGGCAGAGGCTTTAACCCACTGAGCCACCCAGGCGCCCCTATAGTGATTTTTTTCTTACAACCTTTATTACCTTTTTTTCTAATCACCAGAGTAATAGATTGCTTATACAAAAACTGGAAACATAAATAAATTGATAGATAAATAAATAAACCCACTATCCCACCATCCATATATAATCTATATCTGTCTGATGTTTTTTTTTCGTTTTGTTTTTTGTGTTTTCTTTTCTTTTTTTTTGTTTATTTTTAAACAATTAACTGACCGAACCACCCAGGTAACCCTCAAAGGAATAAGCATTTTAAAATATAAACTTTCACAAGAAAGAAGGATCTTTTTTTTTTTTTAAGATTTTATTTATTTATTAGTTAGAGAGAGAGAGAGCGCGAGCACAGGCAGACAGAGAGGCAGGCAGAGGCAGAGGGAGGAGCAGGCTCCCTGCTGAGCAAGGAGCCCGATGTGGGACTTGATCCCAGGACGCTGGGATCATGACCTGAGCTGAAGGCAGCCGCTTAACCAACTGAGCCACCCAGGTGTCTCACAAGAAAGAAGTATCTTAAAAGTTCCCAGCACAAGAAGAAAAATTTGTAACTATGTGAGGTAATGTATGTTAATTAAACTTATTGTGGCAATCATTTTGCAACAGCAAGTCAAACTTAAGGTTGTATACTTTAAATTAATACAGTGTTATAGATAAATTATATATTAACAAAACTAAAAAATAAAAATAAAACAATTTAAATTTTAGAATAGTTTTAGATTTAAACTTTTTTGGGGGGGTGGAGGGAGAGAGAATCTTAAGCAGGCTCCCTGCTCAGCACAGAGTGCAACATAGGGCTCAATATCACCACCCTGAGATCATGACCTGAGCAGAAATCAAGAGTTGAATGCTTAACCAACTGAGTCACCCAAGTGCCACATAGAATTGTTTTAGATTTAAAGAAAAGATGGGAAGTTAGTACAGTTTCCACATAGTCCGTATCCAATTTCCTCTATTACTAATATCTTATATTAGCATGGCACATGTATCACAATTAATAAAATAACATCAACATATTATTAGCTAACTGACACATTATTACTGAGATCCACACTTTATTCAAATTTACTTCAAGTTTACCTCATGTCCTTTTTCTGTTCCAGTATTCCATCCAGGATAACACATTATATTTCATCATTATGTCTCTTTGGGCTCCTCTTGACTGTGACAGTTTCTCAGACTTTTCCTGCAGGTAATATCAAGGGTATACACTATCAATATGAGTTATCGCTGTTGATGTTAATCCTGATAACCTGGGTGAGGCAGTGTTTGTCAGGCTTCTCCAGTATCAAGTTACTCTATCCCCTCCCTTTTCCATATTTTACTCTTTGGAAGGATATCACTATGCACAGCCCAAACCTAAGGAGAGGGGACTTCACCTCCTTAAGGGCAGTGTTTCTACATAAATTTGAAATTCTTCTGCTTGGAAGACTTACCTATTTTCCCCATTTATTTATTTATTCAAACATTTATTTTTTCCCATATGGATTCAAGGGTCCTTATTTTATACTTTGGGCCATATTTCAAGACTATTTATTCATTCAGATTATTCCAGCTATGGCTGTTGGGGACTCTTTTAGTTAGCTCCTGTTATCTCTCTCAGACGTCCTCATTAGTGCATCTGTGTGTCTGTATGCATGTATGCACGCATGCATGTGTACTATTTTCTTACTTTCTGGCACTGTAAGATGCTCTGGGTTCATCTTGTATATTTCCCACCCTAATTCTAGACTCAGCCATTTCTCCAAGGAGCCATGGTTCCTCTTATTGGAGAATGTTATTAAAAACCAAGATGTGGGTGCAAGGTATGCAAGTTGCTACAGGAATGGCATTTCTAGATAGTATCATACAGAATTTTACCAGTCTGAAAAGTCCCTGTGCTTCCTCCATTCAACCCTTCCCCCACTCCAACCCCTGGCAGTCATTGATCTGTTTACCATCTCCACAGTTTTGCCTTTTCCAAAATGTCACATATAAATAGGATCACATGGTATGCAGCCTTTCAGACTGGCTTCCTTTACTTAGCAATACATTTAAAATTCATCTACATCTTTGCATGGCTTGGTAGCTCATTCTTTTTTATTACTGAATAGTATTCCATCATGTGGTGAGAACACATTTGCTTATTTATTTACTTTTCAAAGGAGACCTTGGTTGTTTCCATGTTTCAATGATTATGAATAAAGCTGCTATGAATAGTCACATGCAGAATTTTATGTGGATATGTTTTCTACTCCGTGGGTAAATACCTAGGACTGCAACTGCGGGATGTATGGTAAGACAATGTTTAGCTTAGTAAGAAACTTTCAAACTCTCTTCCAAAATGGTTGTACCATACTAGCAGTGAGTGAGTTCCTGTTGCTTTGCATCCTCACCAGCAATGGGTATTGTTAGTTATTTGGATTTTAGCCATTCTAGTAGATGGAAATGAGAACTTAAAGAAAGGATTTTTTAGTCAACTCTGTGCCCAAGATGAGGTGCAAACTCACAACCCTGAGATCAAGAGTCATATGCTCTACAGAGTGAGCCCACCAGACTCCTGTAAAGAAAGGATTTTTTTTTTTAAAGATTTTATTTATTTATTTGACAGACAGAGATCACAAGTAGGCAGAGAGGCAGGCAGAGAGAGAGAAGGAAGCAGGCTCCCCGCTGAGCAGAGAGCCCGATGCCGGGCTCAATCCCAGGACCCTGGAATCATGACCTGAGCCGAAGGCAGAGGCTTTAACCCACTGAGCCACCCAGGCGCCCCTAAAGAAAGGATCTTGATACATTATGCCACATTTCTCCTCAGAAATTTTGTATCAGTTTTTCTTTTTCTTTCTTTCTTTTTTTTTTTAAGATTTTATTTATTTGATAGAGACACAGTGAGAAAGGGAACACAAGCAGTGGGAGTGGGAGAGGGAGAAGCAGGCCTCCTGCCAAGCAGGGAGCCTGATGTGGGGCTCAATCCCTGACCTGAGCTGAAAGCAGACGCTTAATGACTGAGCCACCTAGGCACCCCTGTATCAATTTTTCTGAAGTAACTTTTGTTCCTATACTCCTTGTTTCCTACATCTAATCAGATACGAAGTCATGTGTATTCTTTATGATTGCTGACAGTAAATTTTACTCCATTTGATAGTCATTCATTTGATCTGGCTTTACTATCTCATACCTGGACTAAGCGTAACAGCAAGACTGCTTATTTTCCAGATTCCAGTATTTCCTTGTTCTAACAAAACTCATGCAATACAGACAAAACAAAACAAGTGTAATTATCCCTTAACAATTTTTATCTTGATAATTTTGCTTTTCAAGAACTATGGTGGGTGGCCTATTGAACCAAATTTAAAGCCCCCAGTCCAGTATTTAACATTTCTTTAAACTAAATTTCTCTTGAATTCCCGTTTTGATTTCTCTGTATTGACCAAGTTAGTCTTTTTACCATCCTGACATACAATTTGAAGACTTTCAACTTTTTATCAACATTCCTATCATTTCTTTCCATTTGTAATGCTTTACCTCCTCTGTTTTCCTCAGTCATTATCCTAGCTCAAAATGGTCATAATCAACCTTTTCCCTAGATAAACTTACTCCATTTTAACTTCTCTTTTATCTTCTATCTACTCAGTGCTGTAAAATAGTTTGTCATACAGTCTTGAATTTGTCTGTTTTCTATTATTCCCTGTGCATTTTATCCACCTAATCATCAACCTATTGGTACATATATCAGTATAGTTGAAATCAAGTACATTAATTCTTCTGTTTCTTTTGTTTTCCCCCAAAGCAGTTGGCACACTGACATGCACATAGCAGGAATTGAGTAAATGTTGGCTGAATGAACAGGTGAGAAAATTGAAAAACTTATTTGAAATCCATTTATTTAATTTAAATATTTAATTTTTATTACACAAAATATATGTTAACTATGGAAAAAACTAAAAAAGAAAAGCCTAGGAAATACAAATATTCAAAAAAGAAAAACAACTTTATAAATTTCTGTATAATTCCATTATCCAGAGATAATTAGTATTTTTTAACTGTTTGGTTTTTTTAAAGATTTTTTATTTTAGAGAGAGAGAAAGTGCACATACTGGTGGGAGGTGGGGCAGAGGGAGATGGAGAGAGAGAATCCTTAAGCAGGCTCCCTGTTGAGCATGGAGCCCGACATGGGGCTTGAGCCTAGGACCCTAAGATCATGACTTGACCTGAAACCAAGAGTCAGCTGCTTAGCTGAATAAGTCACCCAGGCGCCCCTTTTTACTGTTTGTTCGTTTTTTTTTAAGATTTTTTTTTTTAAGTAATCTCTGCATCCAACGAGGGGCTCAAACTCAGAACCCTAAGATCAAGAGTGGCATGCTCTATTAACTGAGCCAGTCAGGCACTCCCCCTCCTCCCTGAGATGATTACTACTAATGTCAATTTTACATGGAACTAACCATACTTTTCCTTTTTTTTTTCTTTTTAAGATTTTATTTATTTATTTGATAGCGAGAGAGAGCAAGTAGGAGGAGTGACAGGCAGAGGGAGAAGCAGGCTCCCCACTGAGCAGGGAGCCTGATTTGGGGCTTGATCCCAGGACTCTGAGATCATGACCTGAGCTGAAGGCAGACACTTAACCACCTGAGCCACCCAGGCACCCCCGACCATACTTTTTCTAAACATGCATGATATTTGATTTGCAATGATGACTCTGTTTTGTAATATGAAATGCTTCTCAAGTTATGTACCCTTAAAAGTATACATTTGAAGGTCAAATGGACAAACTGTCCAGGTCTGAGAGCATAGCATCACATACAGAAATACACCAATCACCTGAAGTAGATTTGCTGTTTTGGATTCCCAGCTCAGAGATCCTCCCACCAAATCCTACTTCTTCTGGATAACCTTAATGCATATTCTCCTTGACATGCTGTCCTTCATGTAACAATTCAAGGATTAAGAAATTCTGACAGAGTCCCAAGGAAGTCTCTCTTTTGCTGAGAACCTGAGTGATTCTACCACAAGAGGTATTTATATATTCATTAGTTTTAGAAGTTTGGGGAAAAAAACCCCACAAAACTATTTCTGGCACTAAAGATGTATAATCAAATGGAGTAACATCACTTACTGACCCCATTCTTCTTCTTCTTCTTCTTCTTCTTCTTCTTTGGTGGGGGAGGAGCAGAGGGAGGGAGGGAGAGAGTCTTTTTTTTTTTTTAAGATTTTTTTATTTATTAATTTGACACATAGAGAGAGATCACAAGCAGGCAGAGCAGCAGGTAGAGAGAGAGGGGAGGAAGCAGGCTCCCCACTGAGCAGAGAGCCTGATGCGGGGCTCGATCCCAGGACTCTGAGATCATGAGAGAGGGAGAGAGTCTTAAGCAGGCTCCATGCCCAGCACACAGCTGGATACAGGGCTTGATCTCACAATCCTTAGATCATGACCTAAGATCATGACCCAAGCCAAAATCAAGGGTCGGATGCTCATTCTTGTTGGGCAGGCAGTAAGGATAGAACTTTTAGAAGGGAAGCAGATATTTTGTGTATATATACATCCCCTTTTTAAGAAGGGTAAGCTCAACAGCAGAAGAAACTCTAGGCAACTTTCTGAATAATTTTCTTAGGTTGTGTGGTGTGGTAGTCTAGCTGCAGCCGTAACTCCATATTTTTAAAAATATGCCCACTTCCTAGATGTTGCTAGACATCTTGCAGTTGAATTCAACTATAGCTCCAATAAGTAGTAGCCTTCAGCTTATGATTTCTCAATTAAATTAATATGTTCCCAGCACTTCCTTGAGGACAGACAGTAGATCAGAAAGCTACACATCTGTAACAATGTTTGTTAAGGGCAGGGTAAGGAAACAATCTAAATATTCAACACTAAAGACGATAAATCATGTAGACAGAATACTATGAAGTAGTAAACAAGAATGACAGACCTCTTTACATGCTAACATGAAATATGTCTAGAATAAATCAGGTGAGAAAAGCAAGATATAGAAGTGTGTATAGTAGTATGCTGCCATTGTGTTTAAAGAGAAAAAATAAATTGACACACATGAAATTGCTTATATATAAAAATCTCTATGCTCAGTGGGGAGCCTGCTTCCTCCTCTCTCTCTCTGCCTGCCTCTCTGCCTACTTGTGATCTCTGTCTGTCAAATAAACAAATAAAATCTTTAAAAAAAAATCTCTAGAGGTCTATTTTCCTTTCTTTCTTTTTTTTTTTAAAGATTTTATTTATTTATTTGTTAGAGAGAGAGAGAGCGAGCACAGGCAGACAGAGAGGCAGGCAGAGGCAGAGGGAGAAGCAGGCTCCCTGCCAAGCAAGGAGCCCGACGTGGGACTCGATCCCAGGACGCTGGGATCATGACCTGAGCCGAAGGCAGCCGCTTAACCAACTGAGCCACCCAGACATCCCATCTTTCTTTTTTTTTTTTTTTTGGAGAGACAGAACAAGTGTGCATGTGTGCACAGGAGTGGGAGGGGGGCAGAGGCTAAGGAAGAAGGGGGTGGGTGGGTAGAGGGAGAGGGAGAGAGAGAATCTTAAGCAGGCTCCATGCCCAGCACAGAGCCTGATGTGGGGCTCCATTTGACAACCCTGAGATTATGACCTGAATCAAAATTAAGACATGGATGCTTAACCAATGGAGCCATCCAGGTGCCATTCTAGAAGAATACTTTAAAACCTAATAAGACGGTTTGGGCAACTCTTTCTGCTCACAGGTCCTGTCCCCATGCTTTCATAAAACCACCCTAAGTAAGTAGGTAAGTAAATAAATAAATATATAAATAAATAAGACCTAAAATAAGATTTGCTTATGAGAGGGTATCTAAGCGTACAATGGACAAAATAAAATGACTCCTTTCATTATATTTTTAAAATTCTTTTTGAAATTTGAACCACGTGAAGGTATCAACTATTCAGATTTCTTAATGTGAAATTACATGGTCTAAGAAATTAACAATACAGTTAGAAAAACCAGAAAACATTTTAAATTGTTTCCAGTTGTTATAAAGAGAAAGATATTAAATTTGGTGGTAGTCAGGGATAACTCTACCTAGAGTACTAATTAGCAGGTCTATAAAAAAGATATAATGATTAGGGGCACCTGGGTGGCTCAGTGGTTTAAAGCCTCTGCCTTCAGCTCGGGTCGTGATCCCAGCGTCCTGGGATCGAGTCCCACATCGGGCTCCTAGGATGGAGCCCCACGTCCGGCTCTCTGCTCGGCGGGGAGCCTGCTTCCCCCCCTCTCTGTCTCTGCCTGCCTCTCTGCCTACTTGTGATCTCTCTCTCTGTCAAATGAATAAATAAAATATTTTTAAAAAAGAAAGATACAATGATTGGATTATTATATCAGTTTATTTGATTGATGAAGTTCCTCTTCCTTTGAGGGTACCAAGTGATCAATGTGATATAGTGGAAAAGGAATGGGTTTTGAGATCAGGCAGAAATAAATTCAAATCCTAGCATTTACATATATTGCTCTTGTAAGCTTGGGGAAGTTATTTAACCTTTTTGGAGTTTCAACTTCCTCATCAGAAATTGGGTGAAATCTTGGTAAGTTTATTATAAAGTTTAAATGACATAATATCCAAGTGCAACATATTTTTGGGTTTACTTCCTTCCTTAAATAGACACACTGAACTGAGATGCACTGACATGCAGAAATTAAATAAATGTCTTGAGAAAATGCAGGTTGCACATGAAAGAACTACAGTTAACGTAGTCAAAGTAGCTTAAGTCCCTGTATCTACAATTTCATTTGTCAATCTCACATTTCTTGCAGGAAAATGAAGATTTTTATTATCCTTAGAAGTTTTAAAAGTCCTTGGGATATACAGTTTCTCCTTTTTGCCTTCTCCTTCTATGTCTGAAAGATGGTCAAAAGGAAGAGTGCTTTGAAATATACTACAGCTACTCCTTAATCAATACTCCCACTAGTTTTTTGGGAGAAAACATTTTATTCTAATACTCATTTCTAACATATATATATGTATTTCCTAAAAGAGGGATTTTGCTCTCTACTGCTTATTTAGCATTTGAAAAATCAGTGTATGTGTACTTTTTTTAGTTAGCAAATACCATCTTAAGATATATCAAAACCAACATTACCCAATAAATCTCGTTAAACTTATTGATATTTTACATTGAATACTTTGAGTGTGATTTGATATATTCACCAAAATTATTACTTGCTATAGTGATTGACTGAATGATTTCTCAGTTTTCACTTTTGTAATACCACATGATGTGGTATGTATAGAAATATTAAAATCATGTTTAATACAGTCTCAACAATAGCAACCACCAATATCTAGAAGACTGGGAGTTACTAAAACCTAAAATGATTACTCAGTTGTTGTCAAACTCCTGGCAACAAGTGTCTCAGGTAAAGATCTAGGTGAAACAAAGATTATTGCTCAATCATATTTTCCTGGCTATACTCAGGGTTGATTGCTAGGCACTGAGTAAAGAGTAGATAGTTCTCTCTCAAATATATTGGGGAAAATGAATGTGCCCAGATTTCCTTTCTCTCTGTTCTTGAGATTCATTATATTTGTTCAAAGAATTTAATGAGTTTGTTCAGGGAGTTCCATCAGAAATTATTTTTGTATTAATGGTAGGACTGACAAGCAGTTCCTTTGTAATGCTGCACCAGTCAATACCTGTTTTTGCCTAGGGATGTATCCATACCAATTCTGGATAATCCAGCTTTGAAGTGGGTTGGGCAGAGCTGGATTTCTTTTGTTGGTGCTATTAGTTTGGCTTGTGACCTTGTTACACATGTCTTCAAAATTTAAACAGCACTGAGGATACAGGCTAATTAAGTTCTGTAAATTCTAACTAAAGACAGTACACAGGACATTTGTATCAAAATAGTTCTGTAGAAAAGGTACAAGAATTTTTTCCATTTCCTACAACTTATTATCTAGAAAGAACATTCACCTAACATATTCTGCTTATAGAAAAGACTCCTTTTTTTGGTATGCGAAATGCCAGAATTAGAAACTACCACGCCAAAGAAATGTTAACAATTTTCAAAATGTTCTTTAAGCTTGGCAGAATCAAATTTTTAAAAATTTATATATATATATTCCATATTTATTTATTTTAGAGAGTGGGGGGAGGGGCAGAGGAAGAAGGAGAGAGAGAATCTCAAGCAGACTCTAGGCTGAACTGGAGCCTGACTGGGGCTGGATCTTACCACCGATGAGACAGATTCATGACCTGAACGGAAATCACCAGTTGGTGGTCTGACTGAGCCACCCAGGTGCCCTCAATTTGCTATAGTCTTTACAGCATTTTCGGATTACAGTACAAGGTAGGTGAAATATTAAAAATTGCACAGTCAAGATATACAAAGACCTTTGTTAGAGGTGCAAGAGAGGAGAAGTGCCAAATCTTTTGCTTTTAACCAACCTAAGTCATATGCATATTCTCTGGGTCAAAGGACATTTGCCATACAAACTTCACCAAACGCCTTCCTGGTGACTTTTTTTAAAAAAGATTTTATTTATTTATTTGACACAGAAAGAGAGAGCACAAGTAGGCGGGGGGAGGGGGGAGCAGGCTCCCTGCTGAGCAGAGAGCCCGAGGCGGGGCTCGATCCGAGGACCCTGAGATCATGACCTGAGCCGAGGGGAGAGGCTTTAACCCACTGAGCCACCCAGGCGCCCCTCTGGTGATCTCTGACCATACCATTAGTCCAAGCATGGGTATTTTAAAGCCCCTCTTTATTGACAAAAGAGATAGAGGGATAGAAGCAGAGACAGATCCTCAGAAGGGAGAAGACACCTCCGCAAGCCGGAGGGCCCCCCCCCCCAACTCCAGCCACCCGCCTTAGCTAGCTTGTTTTGCATCACCGAAATATGACAACAATTAGTTTGGTTGCCCCTGGACCCAGGGAACCCTGCAGGAAGAGTAACTAATAAAAATGGGTCTTTAAGTTTGGCACTTTGCTCACCGCCTTATGCTAACGTATTCAAAACAACAACGCAATGAGGGACGTGCTGCTATTGGTCCCATTTTACAGATGAACGAACTGATAGTCACAGAGATTCACCACAGAACGCCCGTAGGTTACACAGCAAGTAAGTGGAGGCACCAGAATTCGTAACAGCTCCGGAGCCCGCACTCTCAATACCGCTTTCAGCCCTGCGGTCTGATTTCCTCTAGCTGTACGCGACCTTCCCACCTTCCTCGGCGGGACAGTTCCCAGTACTGAGGCAAGGCGCTGTCCAGCCCTCAGGCCCGCCGCCTTCCACGAGCAAGAGAACGCGGCCCCGCGGGGCCATCCCGGAGGCAGGTTGTAGAACTGCCTCGCCCAGCCACTTTCCGGCTCGCGGGAGGGCGGAATCGCCTCGGGGCGGCCACATCCCTAGCAGTGCCCCTTTGGTCCCCTCAGCTTCGCGCGCCTGGCTCCCCTCAGAAAGGCTGGAGGCGCCAAGCAAGAACAGCCCTGCCTCCTCGCCTGCCCCAGCCCCCTACACCCGCCCAAAGAGCCAGAGGTACAGGTTACACAATCTTACCTGTCCCAGAGGTGGCGACCGCTCCAGTGACTGACGCTCCGCTCCTCCAACCAGGGGCTGTCAGGAAGGTGGAGACGCGCTGAGACGGATTGCTTCTCTCATCCAATCCCCATGCAGCAACTCTCCGGCCGCAGTCCCCGCGTCCGGCGGAGAGCGACAGGTGGGAGCTTTGTAACCTCCGCGCCTCTTGCATCCTTGACAGATAAGCCCCTCCAAACTCCGGGTGAATTCTTCTCCAAAATTTACCAGTTCTCGCGGGTCGTCACCTCTGCGGTCATTTTAATCAGAAGTGGAAATTCCCCAGCCCTTTCCCGTCACCTCAGATGGGGGCGGGATGAATGGTACTATTGCGGGCCAATTGTAGCACGCGACGTCCTGTGACAAAGTGATCGACACTTTGTGGCGCCAATGAGGCTTCCTATTGTCAGGGGTCACTATGACTGACCACAAGGCGAACTAATCCATTTTAAGGTCGTGACGCGATAGTGAGAGAGGTTGACCAATAGACGTAGAAAAGGACCGGAAATCGGCGCGCGGGGACTAGGAGGCGGGTGTTCGCAACCGCCTAGGCCTGCGCGGGTCAACGCAGCTTGGGGGCCGCGAGCCAGCAAGCGGCGCGTGACGAAGAGCCTGAGCGACGGGTCACCTTGGCCAATGATCTGCAGCCGCTGGGGAGCTGCAGCCAGTGGCGAGTGTGGGGGGCGGGAGGCAGCAGGTTAGGCAGTGAGAAGTTAGTGGCGCTGCTGGGACGGGGGGAAGGAGAAGCTTCTTCCTCCTGCTGTTCCTCTCGTTCCCGGGATCGGCGGCGGCGGCGGCTGCGAGTGACTCGGCAGCGTCTCCGGCTCCGCGTGCGAACCATGCTGACCGATGGCGGAGGCGGCGGCACCTCCTTTGAGGAGGACCTGGACTCGGTGGCTCCGCGATCCGCCCCAGCCGGGGCCTCGGAGCCGCCTCCGCCGGGAGGGGTCGGACTGGGGATTCGCACGGTGAGACTCTTTGGGGAGGCCGGGGCCGCGCCGGGCGTCGGTGGCGGTGGCAGCGGTGCGGCTGGAGGAGACGCGGCGCTGGATTTCAAGTTGGCGGCTGCGGTGCTGAGGACCGGGGGTGGAGGTGGTGCCTCTGGCAGCGACGAAGACGAGGTGTCCGAGGTACGCTTCCAGGACCCCCGCCTTCCATACAGTGTGAGGCATGAATTTTCTTTGGGCCGGCACAGGGCCGGGGCCATCCTCTGGCTCCCCGGGTGGAGCCGTTCTCTGACAGCGATCGGCTCCATGGCGGCAGTGGCAGCAGTGCGGGCCTAGTGCGCCCTCAGCTTACTCTTCAACCGGCGGCTCGAGCCGGACCGGTTCGCGTCACCATCCGTAGACCCACAATGGGGAGTCCTTTGGTCTCTAAGCTTCGCGCGGGAACAAGGATTCCTCTGGCTACCTCCCGCCCACCCCGCTTTGGAGATGGGGGGCGGGGTCTTGCCAGAGTCCCTGCCCTTGGTACTGAGAGAGCGAGCGAGACAGGAGAGGGAAAGAGAGACTGAGACAGAGCTTGCTCGCTGAAAGGGCATTTCCACTATATGCCTGTCCCCAAAGTTGAGTTGTCTGTCATTTATTTGCCCGGTGCCTTACCTACCTATGAAAGAAGTGTTCTTAATCTCTTTTTTTAGTTTGAGACATGTTAGTATGAAGAAGCTCAAGGCTTTTACCCTGAGAAAGCACGTGAGTCTTGTACCTGGGACCTTTTGTGAAGTTACGCAGGAAAAGAAAATTCCAGTGCATCTTTGAACTTCAGAATAGCTGGATCGCTGAAGCCTGTATTTTTTAGGCTTGGAGAAGTTGAAACACTGAACAGCTTTTGCAGAAATTAATGATCAGATCCTTCATTTCTTGTAACTCTTTAACTCTTAACTGTGCCTTTATAGGTCCGAGCAACCTGGGATGGAAGGCATCGTCATCTTTTGGGCCCTAGGGAATAGGGAGTTATATTATATATGTACTTTTATCTCTTGACCATGGCTTGGATATAGTACTGTTTCTTGACGGCTATCGTTCTAAGTGCCCAGAGTATTCTATTTTGGTTCTAAGGTGCCTCCTTCATTCCCCTATGGCCAATTATTTTAGCCTCTGATCTTGCTGTTAAAGTACAGAGATTTCTCTGTGTACAACTATCCTGGCTGTTGTATTTGAGAGGAATAAGAAACTATTTGTGGGTTGCAGAATACAGTTAGTGCATTGTCTTACCATTCTACATTGTCTTACCATGTCTGAACAGGGGTTCATTTAGTTTTGAAATGTTAGTACATTTTCACTCCAACATTTTGCTTTGGAAAAAATAGTGTGTGGGTTGTAAGGAAGTTAGTCCCTTGAATGTCTGTATCTTTGAATTTCACTTTAAGAGAATTAACTTCTAAGTCAAAGTGGGACAGGATTTTATTTGAGTAGGCAGTTATGGGGAGAGTCTCTGGAGCACCTCCACTCTTGTGCTTATGGAAGACTTTCTTTCATCCTTTCAATGAGAGTGGTTAAGAGAGGAACCTAAAACACATGTACTTTTTACCTACAAAGTAGAGTGGGAATACCTTTAGATTTTAAAGATAGAGTCCTTTATTTTTCTTCCCTAACTTGTAAGAGAGACTGAAAAGGTTTCCTTTTGTCTAAAAGTAATGTCCTTGATTTTCTGGACCATTTTTACATAATTATCATAGGTAATGTGAAAGATTACTAATGCATTTTACATAAATAATATGCTTAAATTTTTTCAGAGGTAGAGTGCAAGTGAGCCTCCAAAGTCATAAATTTCTAACTTTGGCTCATGTGTTATATCTGGGAAATGAGCTTTTGAAGTAACCATTTCTATGAGGCTTGTATACACATACATACACACACACAAAGCATCTCTCTCTCTCTCTCTAGCTTACTGTATTTCATTTGGATTCCCCATACCACGTGATTAAAGCTGTGAACAGAATCGTATCTTTTTATTTTTTTATGGTTATTTTGGAAATTACTTATTGATGATTCTTGTACCCACTTAGGCTAATGGTAGAACTCCTTAATTACCTGTTACTTAAGTTTTCTGTGCCTAAAAAGGATTTAGGTATTAAGTGTATATTGGTGGGCCTCATTTTTGGAATGAATGTGTCTGGGATACCTGGAGACTTTGTCTTAGTCTAAGATGTTGCTCAGGGTGTATATAGATTCTTTCTTAACCTGTAGAAAAAGGAAATTTTGTTTTTATGTCTTCTTTCTCCCATATCACATAGAGAAAGAAATTCCTGGAGTATCTGATCTTTACAGTGTGTGGTAGAGGATAGTCTATGTGTTTGTGAGTGAAATGACATATTTTGCCCAAGCAAATTTCTTCCTTTTTTTCCTTTTCTCTTTCAAAGTATTAGCCATCTTCTCCCATATCATTGCCTTTGAATTTCCAGTATGAAGAGATCATAATGTTGTTCCAAAAATACTCACCCAATTGGCATTTGATGAATAATGCTAAAATCTTTATTTTTGTCTTCCCTAGATGTTCTAGAACCAAGTATTTATACTTTAGACATCCAGAAAGATAATGAGTTATTTTATAGTTTGAGAGCGAAATTTGTCTTGTTCTTCAAATGGGGCAGGACTTGGTGAGAAATAGTTAAGAAATGTGGAGGCCTACTTTATTTGCTCTAGAATTAGTTGAAGTCTTATATATTTGGTGTACAGAGGCATAGATACTCTAAGGACCTCTTATTTGTTCATTGTGAGAGTCTATAGCTAAGAAAAAACAAGCTGTTTTCCCTTGCTAGCTAAGTCAAAAGACCTTTCAGCTTAAGGAATGGGCTTGGGTCTTTTTGTAAATTTTTTATTAGAATTATAGTAGTTTAGAGAATGCCACCATTTAGGATCTTTGGTTCTTGTTGTTTTAAACTTAGGTAAATATTTGTTATGTATTTCTTCAGGCATAGCAAGAATGCTCCTTAGCTATCCAAGGCCATGAATAGAAATCAGAACTTGCATTGGATCCTATTGAAATGTACTATTGTTTAGAATAGAAATCAGGTTGAAAATTCTTTAAAAAACAATTTTAAATGTTGATTTTTAGATTCGTAGTCTTTTTTTTTTTTAAGATTTTATTTATTTATTTGACAGAGATACAAGTAGGCAGTGAGAGAGAGAGAGAGAGAGAGGAGGAAGCAGACTCCCCACCCAGCAGAGAGCCCAATGCGGGGCTTGATCCCAGGACTCTGGGATCATGACCTGAGCCGAAGGCAGAGGCTTTAACCCACTGAGCCACCCAGGTGCCCCAGATTCGTAGTCTTTTTTAAGCAAGTAAAAGAGAAAAAGAAAATAACCTAAAGGAAAGACTTTTATGAGGTTTATGAATTAATTTTTCTGTCATAAGAGTGTATGCATACATATACACGATAGTCTCCTTTTAACTTCTTGTTTTCAAGATTTTATTTACTTATATGACAGAGCGAGAGGGTGAGAGAGACAGAGAGAGCACGAGTGAGGGGTGGGGAGGTTAGTGGGGGCAGAGAGAGAGGGAGAAGCAGGCTTACCGAGGAGCAGAGAGCCTCACACAGGTTTCAATCCCAGGACCCCAGGATCATGACCTGAGCGGAAGGCAGATGCTCAGCCAACTTAGCCACACAGGTACCCCTCCCTTTAAAATGATAAAAGTCATATAGTCTCATGTTGAAAAATTCAGCAGTGTAGGTATTAGATATAAGGTACAAAGTAAAAGTCCTTTCATTCCCACTGATCCTTCAAATCCCATTCTTCAGTGATAACCAATATTACAGTTGTGTTTTGGGTTTTTTTTGTTTTTTTGGAAATATTCTAGGCATATATAAACCCATGTATATGTGTGTATTTGTTTATATACAGATAATTTAAAGATAGATACCCAATTAGACAGCATAGGTTTTTATCATACTGAGGTTTTTTTCTTATCTTGAGGCATGTGCCTTATTTGTAATTAGGTAGAAGCACACAAACACTGTGTACAGTAATTTAAAGATTTTTTTTTTTAATTTGTTAGAGAGAGAGAGCACAGGCAGACAGAGTGGTAGGCAGAGGCAGAGGGATAAGCAGGCTCCCTGCCAAGCAAGGAGCCCAATGTGGGACTCGATCCCAGGACGCTGGGATCACGACCTGAGCCGAAGGCAGCTGCTTAACCAACTGAGCCACCTAGGCGTCCCTGTGTACAGTAATTTATAGCAAATTATAGCAAAAGCTTTGTAGGGATTTTGTTTTCCTGAAAATTATTTTTAGAGGCAAAAGTACAGCCATACAGAATTTCTATTTTGAGTTTCTCTAGTTGAGGAGATGTATCATTTGCTTTAGAGTTACTTGTAATCTATAATCTGGAACAAGGTTTCTCAATAGCAACATACTGACGTTTTAGTCCAAATAATTCTTGTTGTTAGAGGCTGTTCTGTGCATTAACAGCATCCCTGGTGTTTACCCACTAGATGCCAGTAGAACCCATCCAGTTGTGAGAGCCATAAATGTCTCCAGACATTGTTAAATGCCTCCGGGGGACAAACTCACCCCTAGTTGAGAACCACTGGTCTAGAGTCCATTCTTATCAGCAGGGATGGCAATTTTGTCACGAATACTCTGTATTCAAACTTGAGGTAAACAAGGTGAGTCACTGCTTTTAATAGCATCTCAAGGCTTGTGCTTATAATCTAGATGAGAGAAATTGAAGGAGGGTACTGAAAAGTTTAATGCTGTAAATTTTCTGCAGTAAGTTTATCATTTTGAGTAACTTTCACTTAAAATACTATATATTTTTGAAAAATTCATTTATTGTTCATGAAAATAAATTTCTAAAAAACTGATGGGGACTTTGTTCAAGGTAGAAAGTGCTTTATTCCATAAATTATCAATACTGGTGATAAAATAAGAAATATAACTTTGTATACTAGTGAGCAAATTTTGAAGACACTGGAAATGTTTACAGAAGGAAAAGCTACATGTTATTACTGTAACAATTTGTTATATTGCATGAGTATCAACCTTACACAGTTTCTTTCACTGAAGCCTTAAGACATGGGGCACCTGGGTGGCTCAGTCCTTAAGTATCTGCCTTTGGCTCAGGTCATGATCCCAGCATTCTGGGATCATGACCCGAGCTGAAGGCAGAGGCTGTAACCTACTGAGCCACCCAGGTGCCCCTATTTAATACATTTAAATAGGTGATTACATGTGTACAATTTGTGAGTTACAGTGACATAAAGGCAAATACAGTGAAAAATCTTGAAATAAGCTTTCCCAAATATCCTGCCCTCTATACTTTTAATGTCCTTTTTTCTTTCAGAATTTATGGAAATACAAGTATGAATTTTTATTTTCCCTATTATTATACCAAATATAACATACTCTAGGGAGTATAGCTCAGTGGCAGAGCATTTGACTGCAAATATAACATACTCTACATATGAGATTTCTAAGTGGTTAATTTGAGAAGGATTTAGACTTTTTTCTAATCAGAGTGATAAAACATGTTAAGAATGAAGCATTGGAGATGAGTTTAAGTACATTCCTTCCTGAGTCTATCTGGTAGTAAGGTGAAAATGCACTAGATAACCTCTGAAAACCAATTCTGGCTTGATTCAGTGATAGATTAGGTAAATAAAATATTTTGCTTTAAAGAGAAAGCAAAGCAGTTTTTAAAAAGTACTAGTCTTGAGTTGGCAAGTAAAAAGAGTACATTTTTTTGGTTTATTTTTTTTCCCAGATCTACCTTTCTACATAACCAAAAGTATAAGAAATAAAATCAGTTCCTTTTCTTTACCCATTATAAAAAATTCCTTTTTTTAACCCATTATAAATTAACTATTTCTTTTTTTTTTTTTTGAGATTTTATTTATTTCCTGAGAGAGAGACAGAGTGAGAGAGAGAGAGAGAGAACAAGTGGGGAGGGGTGGGTGGGAGGAGGAGCAGAGGGACAAGCTGACTCCCTGCTGAGCAGGGAGCCCAGCGTGGGACTTGATCCCAGGACCCTGAGATCACGACCTGAGTTGAAGGCAGACACCCAACCAACTGAGCCACCCAGGCACCCTGTTTCTTTTCTTTTCCTTTCTTTTCTATTCTTTAAGATTATTTATTCATTTGAGAGAGAGAGCAAGAGCAGGGGAAGGGGCAGGGGGAGAGAGACAAGCAGACTGCTTCCTGATCGGGGAACCCAATGTTGGGCTCCATCCTAGGACCCTGAGATCGTGACCTGAGCCGAAGCAAATGCTTAAGGACTGAGCCACCCAGGTCCCCCTAACTATTTCAATATATATATATATATATATATATATATATATATATATTTTTTTGGTCTTTATTATTTATAGTTTTCCTTTTCTGTTGCATGTCTATAAAGTCATAGAGTCTTGGTGATAATCCTATCTCATCTCCTTTTTAGGTAACTGCTACCATTTACTGAATGCATATTATATGCCAGTACCGTACTAGATACTTTAATTATTTGTTCCAATATCCCTTGAGGTAGATGTCTGCATTTTTATAATGTAGGCTCAGGGAAATGATGAATCCATAAAACAAAAACCAAATAAATTGGTTAAAATGTTACACAGCTAGGATTTGAATAAAGTACTGAATCCAGAACCCATGCTATTATTTTGCTTCTTTCAGATTAAGAAGTAGAGGCAGTTTGGGTTACAAAATACTCTTTCTCCAATAAATGCTTGCTTAGTCCCTGTAGAAGTTTTCATTAAAGTGAAACGAGAGAAGTAAGGACAATGTAATGAACTCCTTATAAAGCTATTTTTCTATACTTTTTTTTCTGTTTTGAGATAGTGCTCTTCTTACTGTTATGAAATGAATTTTTTAAAAATACCCATATTTGACAAAATATCAAATTAGAAACTTCATGTCGGGACCCTGGGTAAAGCCTTACAAGTCTGGACACAGTTGAGCTAAGTGACTTGCCCAGGATAACACAGCTAATTTGTAGTAGAAAATAGGTCATCTGGGGCGCCTGGGTGGCTCAGTGGGTTAAAGCCTCTACCTTCAGCTCAGGTCATGATCCCAGGGTCCTGGGATCGAGCCCCACTTCGGGCTCTCTGCTCAGCAGGGAGCCTGCTTCCCTTCCTGTCTCTCTGCCTGCTGCTCTGCCTACTTGTGATCTCTCTCTGTCAAATAAATAAAATCTTGAAAAAGAAAAATAGATCATCTGACTCCCATTCTAGTTATCTTACTTGTCCTGCTGTTTCTTTTTTGGTGCATTGTACCAATGAATTTAATTAGTTGCTTAAGACATGCCTGTCTCAAACTAACACATAATCCATAGTTGACCTTGTTGGGAAAGTTTATTTTATTTATTTATTTATTTAAATTAACATATAGTGTATTATTTGCTTCAGGGGTACAGGTCTGTGAATCATCAGTCTCAGACAATTCACAGCACTCACCATAGCACATACCCTTCTCAATGTCCATAACCCAGCCTGAAAAGTTCTATATTATTTAATGAAATTGGTGACTGTGTAGATCAGTATATTAAGAAGGCAATTTAAAGTATACCATTGAGTACAGGAGGAGCACTATTCTAAGGTAATTTTATAATTGAACTTATTTGAGAATTTCATTCATCTTAAAAGAATTAAATAAATATTAAAAACTACTGATATAGAAAGACATAAACCCAACTTTGCACCTTTGCCAATATGGAAAACATCGGTTTTGTATATTGTTACACTTTAATTAACTTATAGAAATTAAAGTCTAGGTGCTGTTCTATTGGTAGTTAACGATGGTGTGTAGTTCCTGTGAATGAAGATCATTTGCCTTGTAATGATTGATTGGCTTACCTTTTTCTGGCCAACTTTACCTAAACCAGGAAGAAAGTAAACTTGTATATAAAGCTGTGTTTTACTTGCTAGACTGAAATTTAGCAGCTGTTTGTCAAAGAGCACATTTGATCTTCCTTCTTTAAATACACTTCTGTTCTCATAAAATTTTCCCTTAATGGATGTTTTCAGTAGTAGAAAGGGTGTTTGCTTTTGTTCTTTTTTTTTTTTTTTTTAAAGTAGATACGCTAGTGTATCCTGGCTGTTTGATTTACCTACATTAGTGAGCAATTTTGAAAAGAGAAAGGCAAGTATACCCCCAGGGATTAGCCTTAAGAACCAAAGAATTGTACGGGAGAGCAGTTTATTAAGTTGGCAAGGTAAGTTTGATTTAACAGTTTGTAATGAGGACAGTTAGATTGAGAACAAGTTTTGTTTTTGTTTTTGTGTGTGTAGCCAAATATACAGAGAAAAAATTGGCCATTTTAACCATTTTTTAAATTTTCTTAGAATATACATAACATAAAATTTACCATTTTAACCATTTTAAAGGGTCCAGTTCAGTGGCATTAAGTACATTCACATTGTTGTGCAGCCATCACCAGTAGCCATCTCCAGAATGTTTTCATCTTCCCAGATTCTGTATTGATCCCCATCTACCCTTCCAGCCCCTAGCAACCACATTTCTACTTTCTTTCTTTTTAATATTTTATTTATTTATTTATTAGAGAGTTAGAGAACATAAGTTGGCAGAGCAGCAAACAGAGGGAGAGGGAGAAGCAGGCTCTCCGCTGAGCAGGGAGCCTGACGCAGGGCTCCATCCCAAGACCCTAGCATCATGACCTGAGTCGAAGGCAGCTGCTTAATGGACTGAGCCACCCAGGTCCCCCATCTACTTTCTTTCTTTGTAAGTTTAACTACTCTGGGTACGTCAACTAAGTGGAATCATGCAGTGTTTCTCTTTCTGTGACTGGCTTGTTTCACTTAGCATTATGTCTTCAAGATTCATCCATGTTGTAGCATGTGTCAGAATTTCATTCCTTTTGAAGGCTGAATACTATACCATTGTATGTATATACCGCATTTTGTTTATCCATTCATCTGTTGATGGACACTTGGATTGCCTTTACCTTTTGGCAGTTATGAATATGCTTCTATGAACACGGGTGTACAAATAAGTCCCTGCTTTCAGTTCTTCTGAGTATGGTAGTGGGATTGCGGAATCATATAGTAATTCTGTTTTTAATTTTTTGAGGAATTACCATACTGTTTTCCATAGCAGCCATAGTATTTTACATTCTGACCAAAATTGCACAAGGGTTCCAATTGCCACACATTTTAGCCAATACTTGTTTTTATTTTGTTTTTGTTTTTGATAATAGCCATCTTGATTTGTGTGAAGTGGTATCTCATTGTGGTTTTAATTTGTATTTCCCTAATGATTGTGATATTGAGCATCTTTAAGTGCCTTTAGCCATTTGTATATCTTCTTTGGAGAAATGTCTATTCAAATCCTATCCCCATTTTTATTTCCATTTGTTTATTTATTATTATTTTTAAAGATTTATTTTTCTGTTTGAGAGTGAGAGTACACAGAGGGAAAGTGAGAGAGAGAAGCAGGCTCCCCACTGAGCAGGGAGCCTGTGCAGGGCTCAATCCCAGGACCTTGGGGTCATGACCCGAGCCGAAGACAGACACTTAACCTACTGAGCCACCCAGGTGTCCTGCTATCCCCATTTTTAGTTGGGTTGCTTTTTCAATGTTTAATTATAGATGTTCTTTGGGTATTAATTGCTTATCATATATGTAATTTGCACCTATTTTTTTCCATTCCATAGGTTGCCTTATTACTCTGTTGATAGTGGCCTTTCATTCCTCAAAGTTTTTAATTTTAATGAAATCCAATTTACCTATTTTTTCTTTTGTTTGTACTTTTGGTGTCATATGCATAAAGTTATTGCCAATCCAGTGTAATGAAGATTTTTTACCCCAATGTTTTCTTCTAAGAATTTTGTAGTTTTAGCTCTTGATTTAGGTGTTAGATCCATTTTGAGTTAATTTTTGTATATAATATAAGATCAGTGTTCAACTTCATTTTTTGCATATGGGTATCCATTTTTTCCAGCATGATTTGTTGAAAACATCATCTCCCAATTGACTGGTCTTGACATCCATGTTGAAAATCAATTTGCCGGGATGCCTGGGTGGCTCAGTTGGTTGGGCATCTGCCTTCGGCTAGGGGTTGTGATTCCAGGGTCCTGGGATCAAGTCCCATATCATGCTCCTTGACCCGGGGGTGGGGGGGCTGCTTCTCCTTCTGCCTGCTGTTCCCCCTGCTTGTGTGCTCTCTCTGACAAATAAATAAATCTTTAAACATCTTTTTTTTTTTTTAGAAGATTTTATTTATTATTTATTTGACAGAGAGAGATCACAAGTAGGCAGAGAGACAGGCAGAGAGAGAGGAGGAAGCAGGCTCCTTGCTGAGCAGAGAGCCCGATGCGGGGCTTGATCCCAGTACACTGGGATCATGACCTGAGCCGAAGGCAGAGGCTTTAACCCACTGAGCCACCCAGGCGCCCCTGACAAATAAATAAATCTTTAAAAAAAAAATCAATTTGCCATATATTGGAGGGTTTATTTCTGGCCTTTCTGTTCTGTTCCATTAGTCTATATTTTGGTCTTATGCCAGTGTCACTCTGATTTGATTACTGTAACTTTTCTAGTAAGTTTTGAAATCAGGCAATGTTGGTCCTTCAAATTTGTTCTTTTTCAAGATCGTTCAGGCTATTCAGGGTCCCTTGAAATTCCACGTGAATTTTGGGATGAGTTTTTGTATTTCTGCCAAAATGGCCCTTGGGCTTTTGGTAGGAAACACTGAATCTGTAGATCACTTTGAGAACAAGTTTTAATGCAAATCTTTTTTTTCCCTAAGATTTTATTTATTTATTTATTTATTTATAGGGAGAGTAAGAAGCAGGCTTTCTGCTGAGTAGGGAACCCAATGTGTAGCTTGATCCCAGGACTCTGGGATCATGACCTGAGCCAAAGGCAGACACTTAACTGACTGAGCCACCCAGGCACCCCTGTTTTAATGCAAATCTTAATGTAATTGTGTTGGGGCACCTGGGTGACTCAGTTGGTTAAGTGTCCAATTCTTAATTTGAGTCATAACCTCAGTGTTGTGGGATGGATCCCCACATTAGGGGTTTGCTTGGCATAGAGTCCGCTTGGATTTCTCTCTCTCCCTGTGCCTCTGTCCCACCCCTCCCTCCCTCTCTCTCTTTCAAAATAAATAAAATCTGTAAAGAAATCGTAATTGTGTTATTGCATTAGATATTACCAAATCAAAAAGTTTGAGTCTGACAAAATAATAAAAGTCATCTGTAATAGGGAGAGGCTGTGTGAGCACTCAGTGGTGTCTTTCCTAAAGGCATTGAACCCAGTTAGTGTATAGTGTATAGTGAATAGTGTAGATGAGTCGATGTTTCTGAAATATAATCCCCATTTTTTCCTGACTCATTCTCATATTGTCTAACTTGTGATTGATCACAATGCTTCGTGTATTGATTAGATGCTAGGAAGAATATGTTTTATCCTTTATATCACTAGCGGTAAATTCAGTTTAAAAAAATTATCTCAGTATAGTATTAAAGCAGGATAAATGAACCTTAGTATTTTCTTTAATGATGTAGAATGAAAAAATTTTCATATAAGCATTTTATGAAATCTTAGTCAGAAAGTAAAGGTTTGACCTTGTCAGTTGATACCTTGAGTGGTACACTTTGGAAGGACTTTCAGCTCTTACCAGCTTCTAATTGATTTTTTCCTCTGTTTACTTATTTTGCTATATCTCTACATTTTTATTTTTGTCTTTTAAAAATTGTAGAGTCACTAAATTTAGTTACATAGATGAAACAAACTATCATTATCAAAGAAGATCCCCAAAGGGGCAATAGTCCAATTATATTGGTTACATTATCTTCCTTTGTTACTTTTTATTTTGAAATTTAAAACCTCCTGGAAAGTTGCAAGAGTAGTACAAGGAACTGCCCCCTCCCCACACATATATCCTTTACCAAGACTCACCGATTGTGTTCATATTGTCCTATTCTCTTCATAAACAAATACATAAATAATTTATTTTCTGAATCATTTGAAAATAGGTTGCATACCTCAGGCCTCTTTACCCTCAAATTCTTGAGTGTACATTCCCTGAACATTCTCTTACATAACCATAGTGCATTTATCAAAATAGGAAATTGAACAGATTTCCAAAGTACTTTTCAAATTCAAATTCCCAGAGTTTTAAAAATTGAAATATAATTCACATATCATTGGTTCATTCTTTATGTATAATTCAGTGGTTTTTAGTGTATTTACAAAGTTGTACAATTACCAGCACTATCTTTTGAAAACATTTTCATCACCACCCCCTCCCCCAAACAAAACCTTATACCCACTAGTAGTCATTTCCTATCCATCCTCCTGCCCCCACTCCACATTCTCTGATAACCACTAATATGCCTTTGTCTTTGGATTTGCTTAGTATGGACATTTCGTAAAAATGGAATCATTTGGTATGAGGTCTTTTGTACCTTGCCTCTTTTTTTTTTTAATATTTTATTTATTTATTTGAGAGAGAGACAGTGACAGAGCATGATCAAGGAGAAGGTCAGAGGGAGAAGCAGACTCCTGTGGAGCTGGGAGCCCGATGCGGGACTTGATCCCGGGACTCCAGGATCATGACCTGAGCTGAAGGCAGTTGCTTAACCAACTGAGCCACTCAGGCACCCTGTACCTTGCTTCTTTCACTTAGCGTATTGTTGTCAAGGTTTCTACACGTTGTCGCTTGTATCAGTACAACATGGGGAAAATACTCCATTTTGTGGATATACCACATTTTGTTCATCAGTCCTTTCTACATTTTGGGGACTATAAAAAAGATGCTGTGAACAGTTGTGTATAAGTTTTACATGAAGTTTCTTTTCAGTTCTCCTGGGTGTATACCTAAGGAGTGTAATTGCTAGGCTCTATGATAACTAACTCCCATGTTTGACTTTCTGAAGAACTGCCAAACTGTTTTCTGTGCAGCTGCACCGTTTTACATTCCCATCAGCAATGTATGAGGGTTCCAACTTCTCAACCTTGGTAACTTTTTTTTTTTTTAAATGTAGCCATCCTAGTGGGTTGGAGTGGTATCTCATTGTGGTTTTGATTTGCATTTCCTCAATAACTAATGAAGTTGAGCATCTTTTTATGTGCTTATTTGTGTATCTTTGGAGAAATGCCTACTCAGATCTTTTTCCCATTTCTTGATTGGATTGTTTTCTTGTTGAATTGTAAGTGTTCTTTTTACATATTCTGGGTACTAGTTCCATATCAGGTACATGATCTGCAAATATTTTCTCTCATTCTTTTGATTGTCTCTTCACTCAATTATGTCCTTAACATTTTAAAATTTGGGGGAAGCCCAACTTTTATATTACCTATTTTTTTCTTTTGTTACTTTTGCTTTGGTGTTATGTCGAAGAAACTGTTGTGTAATCCGAGGTCATGATGCCTGCTTCCTTCTAAGAGTTTTGTAGGTTTAACTCTTACATTTATATCTTAGGTGCATTTTGAGTTAATTTTATGTAAGGTGTGAGGTAGAGATTCCACCTCATTCTTTTGAATGTTAATAACCAATTGTCCTGGGGGCGCCTGGGTTGCTCAGTGGGTTAAAGCCGCTGCCTTCGGCTCAGGTCATGATCCCAGGGTCGTGGGATCGAGCCCCGCATCGGGCTCTCCGCTCTGCGGACAGCCTGCTTCCTCCTCTCTCTCTCTGCCTCTCTGCCTACTTGTGATCTCTGTCTATCAAATAAATAAATAAAATCTTTAAAAAAAAAAAAACCCAATTGTCCCAACACCATTTGTTGAAAAGACTGTTTTTTCCTCCAATGAATTGTCTTGGCACCCTTGTCAAAAGTCAGTTGACTGTTGGGGCCCCGGGGTGGCTCAGTGTGGTTAAAGCCTCTCTGCCTTTGGCTCAGGTCAGGATCCCAGGGTCTTGGGATCGAGCCCCGAATCAGCCTCTCTGCTCAGCAGGGAGCCTGCTTCCCTCTCTCTCTGCCTGTCTCTGCCTACGTGTGATCTCTGTCAAGTAAATAAATAAAATCTTTTAAAAAATGTTAAAAAAAAGTCAGTTGACTGTAAATGAGAGCGTTTATTTCTGTTAAATTCAGTTTATTTAGATGTTTTATGCTTATTCCATACTGTCTTGGTTACTACAGCTTTTTGTAGTACATTTTAGAATGGGAAGGTGTAAGTCCTCCAATTTTGTTCTTTTTCAAGATTGTTTTAGCTATTCTAGGTTATTGGATATGTTCTCCTCTTGTTCGGGTTTTCAGAAGAGTTTAATAGGGAATATTCACTATGCTGCAGAATCTGTGGTCACACATAAAAGATCCTTCCCCTTTATTAGTAATATTCTAACTCTCGAAATTTCTGCCCCTCTTATGTACACTTACACTGTTGTTGGACTTGTGGGATAACTCAATGTGATTTAAACTTGTGTTTGCCAGGCCATGAGAAGAGCAAGTTGTCACAGTATTAGTATTTGATTTTTTTTTCATGTATCCTCTTCTTGGCAAACCATGGGTATATGTTTGAGAGGAGATAAAACTGAGGTGGGAGGAGATGGTTGGTTTCCATAGTTGTAGTCTGAATGCATTTGATGCAGACTATAGTCTGCATGAAGAATGTGGGTGGAATTTCTTTCTTTTTTTTTTTTAGGATAATAGACAAATGAATAAGTGGGATAAAATATAAACCATGGTAATTAGAGTTTTTGTATTTGGTAGCTTCTAATAACTGCTTAAGAGGTGTGGATCTAATATTTAAGTAATATACAATTTGCTTGACACCCAAGCTAGTGTTATCACCTATGTGATTAAATTGCAAAAACAAATCTTAGATGTCACTGCTCAAATGGTTGCAATTAGATTAAATTATTAGTTATTTTCACTCTATGAACAATAAGAGTATGTACTATAATACCTGTTTTACTTAGGATTTGATAAAGAAAAGTTTATTTCCTTTTAATTAGAAGAGAGCATTAATTAAGGCTATACTTAAATCAGGTGCAGGGATTTGATCTATTATTCCTCCCCCTACAAAATTTAGAATAGTATGATAATACAGTATCAAAGGTACTTTCCTCTTGTATATTATTATCTCCTTGTTGCTAATCTGTTATAATCATTCTCTCATTCTCTAGAAAAGAAAATCAGAGTTTAATTTAGGATAGGACCTCTTGTTCATGAATTCACATTGTACAAAATAAAGTTATGTCTTTCAGAAATTAGAGTCCTTGGCAGTCTATTAGGTATTGTAGAGTGAATTTATTTGACAATAATTTTTTTTAAAGATTTTATTTATTTATTTGACAGACAGAGATCACAAGTAGGCAGAGAGGCAGGCAGAGAGAGAGGAGGAAGCAGGCTCCCCGCTGAGCAGAGAGCCTGATGTGGGGCTCGATCCCAGGACCACCGGGACCATGACCTGAGCTAAAGGCAGAGACTTAACCCACTATGCCACCTAGGCGCCCCTATATGACAATAATTTATATAGAGCCTACTATTTGATAAACTGTGCTATGCTTTAGAATGACAAAGATGAAAAAATGTGGTCCTTGCCCTTAAAGATATTGGTCTTTTCACAAGCATGAACATTTCAGGGAACCTCTTAAAACAAGGTAAATTATTTATTCAAATTATATTTGCCCTTCCAATTCCTTTCACATATATTTTTTTAAAGATTTTATTTATTTATGTGACAGACAGAAATCACAAGTAGGCAGAGAGGCAGGCAGAGAGAGAGGAAGGGAAGCAGGCTCCCTGCTGAGCAGAGAGCCTGATGCGGGGCTCGATCGGAGCGAGGACCCTGAGATCATGACCTGAGCCGAAGGCAGAGGCTTAACCCACTGAGCCACCCAGGCGCCCTTTCCTTTCACATATTAAAAGATTTTTTTTGAGTGTGTTCAAAGCACTGTGTACTTTATTTTATTTTTTTTTAGAGAATATTTTTTTTTAATTTAATTTTATTTATTTATTTGACAGACAGAGATCACAAGTAGGCAGAGAGGCAGGCAGAGAGAGAGGAGGAAGCAGGATCCCCACTGAGCAGAGAGTCCGATGCGGGACTAGATCCCAGGACCCTGGGACCATGACCTGAGCCAAAGGCAGAGGCTTTAACCCACTGAGCCACCCAGGCGCCCCAGCACTGTGTACTTTAATTGCATTACCTCTTTTAATAGTTTCGTGGTCTTGTGACAATCCAAGATCCTAAATGCAAATGTATGGATCATTCTCTTGTGTAAGCTGGATGATCACTATAAAGTTTGATGTTTGGATGTGATACTTGAGGAGTTTAATGGGTTTTAGGTGGCAAGTTTAGAGGGGCAATGATTAAAAATGAAAGAATACAAAGTTTATTACCATAAGATTGTCTTGTGTTCATATTTAAGCAAAACCAAGCATGACCTGGTTCAGAGCCTTTGGCATTTGCAGTTTATTCTCTCAGGAGCATTCTTCTCTTAAATATCCATGTGGCTTCCATCTCCTACTATTAGCGGTCTGCCAAGAAGCCTTCTGACTGCCTACTATGTGTATGTTGTATAAATACCTCAGGGCATCAATTTTAATTCTGAACTCATCATTTCCCCCTCCACCCCAGTTTTTCTTTACCTCCACCTTTGTAAATTGCATTGCCCTAAAGTTGCTTACTATAGTCAGAAACCTCACATCTCATATCTGCTATTTCTTCTCACCATACACATCTAAGCAGGCATTAAGTCCTGTAGGTTCTTTCTTAACATCTTGTTTATTTGTCCCTTTCTTTGTTGCCTTAATGCTTCAGCATAAATAAATAAAACCATCATCTTTCAATGGCATTTAATTCACTAATCCCTGGCTCTGTCTACCATCAAGATTATACCCCTCTAATTTTTACTCTACCTTGCTATCAGAGTAAACTCTCTAATGTCAGTCCAGTCATACCACTCTTTTGATAAAAAGCCTTCTCATTTCTTAGATAAAGGATAAATCAAACTCCTTATTGTGGCATACAATACTATTTAGGATTTGGCTTCTATTTTTTAAACTCTATCCATTTTTACCCTACTTTATTTGTTTTTTGTTTCTAGTCATACCAAATTGTTATAGTTCTCTGAGCATATCAGGCTATTATAGGCCCTGGTTTAATTTGCTTCTGCTGCTTTGGCTTCTAGAATCATAATAGCTACTATATGTTGAGTGCTTATTGTCCACTGGGATAAGTACTTACCCATATATTCTCAAGTAAACTTTACTAGTATCATATAAAGATTTTGATCTTAATCAAAAATCAAAATTGCAAAAACTGCCTGGGTGGCTCAGTTGATTAAGTGTCTACCATTGGCTCAGGTCATGATCCTGGAGTCCTGGGATGGAGCCTGACATCTGGCTCCCTGCTCAGTGGGGAGTTTGCCTCTCCCTCTGCCCCTCACCCAGCTTGTGCACTTGCTCTCCACCCCCCTCACCATCTCAAATAAATTTTGTTTCAAGTTGTAAAAACAGTTAGTCTCAAATTACAGATGAGGAAACTGAAACTTAGAGACATTTTGTGATGTACAGAGTTGTATATCTAGTAATGATGGAGTTGGGATTTTATTTTATTTTTAAAATATTTATTTATTTATTTGAGAGAGAGAGAGAGAGATTGGGGGAAAGGGGCAGAGGGAGAGGAAAAGGATCCCAAGCAGATGCCCCACTAAGCATGGAACCCTGGGGTGGGGCCAGATCTCACAACCCCGAGATCATGATCTGAGCTGAAATCAAGAGTTGAATGCCTAACCAGCTGAGCCACCCAGGTTCCCCAGAGTTGGTATTTTAATTCAGGTGTCTTCGACTCTGAAGCTCATGTTTGTAACTACTACTATACACTGCTACTGCTGTCACTGATGTCCCCTCTTACCCATCCTATTAGATACCTTCTTGTTTCAGAATTGTCATCTCTAACTCATGTCCTTTATTACTACTCCAACTGGAATTGACCATTCCTACTTCTGTGTTCTCATATTGTCTCTATATAACTTTTATCTGTATAAAGCATCTGTAATACTTTATTGCATTTATTTGATTGTCTATCTTAATTAGCAAGAGTCATGTTTTATTTATATTTGTGCTCCCAGTATATAATACAATGTTTGGCATGCAGTAGGTGCCTAATAACTGTTGAATGAATATATCTGTAGTGCTTAATATGCTCATGTTACCTGTTAGCCTAAAATGAGTATGATGGATTCTATATTATTTTTGTGGAGTGGAGAGTAAGAGTATAGGAAGGCAAGGCAAACTGACCTTAATGATAGTAATAGTGATAATATTAATAAGAATAATAACAACTAATATTTGTTGAGCAATTACCATGTGTTAAGCACTGCTGTGCAATTTTAGATGTAGTATCTTCCTTACTCATCAATAACCCTGTGATATGGTTACTGCTGTCATTATTTTATAGCTGAGGTAAATGGGGCTAAAGAGTTATAACAAGTTAGGTAAGATCTCACTATGAATGATGAGCTGGTGTTCTAAGAGTCCTTGCTCTTAGTCACTATGCTTTCCTTTCCTTATTGGAATTAATTGGAGGTTTATGGGTGTTTGAGGCTCTTTTTAACTTATTAAAATCAAGTATTTGTTTGGAATGTTGAATGCTTCTTTTCTTTTTTTTTTTTTTTTAAGATTTTATTTATTTATTTGACAGAGATTACAAGTAGACAGAGAGGCAGGCAGAGAGAGCAGAGGAAGCAGGCTCCCTGCTGAGCAGAGAGCCCTATGTGGGGCTCGATCCAAGGACCCTAGGACCATGACCTGAGCCGAAAGCAGAGGCTTCAACCCACTGAGCCACCCAGGCGCCCCGAATGCTTATTTTCTATTTGGGATAATGAGTAGAAGCCAGGACTCCTTTCTAACATCAACCTTACCCATTTATTATGATAGAGAAAATACAAAGTTTATCCTTTGAACATTAAGATTTTTTTGGCTTTAATTGCCAGATACTTCATTCCTTGTGACTTTCCTAATGAGTATGAGAGCAGTCTTCTTTTTAAAAAACCTATTGTGGCACAAATTT
The DNA here is from genome assembly GCA_003697995.1 of Taxidea taxus jeffersonii. Classification (NCBI taxonomy): domain Eukaryota; kingdom Metazoa; phylum Chordata; class Mammalia; order Carnivora; family Mustelidae; genus Taxidea; species Taxidea taxus. Next base: position 70,128 of record ML106451.1, read on the forward strand.
TATTGTATATGTGTTGTAAGTGTACATTAGAAATAATGTAGGTGGGGTGCTGGGGTGGCTCAGTGGGTTAAAGCCTCTGCCTTCGGCCGGGTCATGATCTCAGGGTTCTGGGATCGAGCCCCACATTGGGTTCTCTGCTCAGCAGGGAGCCTGCTTCCTTCTCTCTCTCTGTCTGCCTCTCTGCCTACTTGTGCTCTCTCTCTCTCTGTCAAATAAATAAATAAATAAAATCTTAAAAAAAAAAAAAAGAAAGAATGTAGATGTGGGTGCCAGAAATTATTAAAGGAAAACATGATTTGTGTGTCTTTTTAAGAACTCTGCCGAAGAGGTGTTAGTGGGTTTGCTAATCTTGATTGCACTTAGTTTTACATAAAGAAGTGTTTTCCTGGGATACTTGGGTGGCTCAGTCGATTAAGTGTCTGCCTTTGACTCAGGTCATGATCACAGAATCCTGGGATTGAGTCCCACATCAGGCTCCTTATCAGCGGGGAGCCAGCTTCTCCCTCTGCCTGCTGCTCTACCTGCTTGTGCTCTCTCTCTCTGACAAATAAATAAATAAAATCTTTTTAAAAAATAAAAAGGTTTTTCCTGACATTGTTACTGTTTTTAAACTAAAGCATTACCGTACTTGTAGTTTTTCTGCTTACTTTGTTGGTTAGTATTTGTTTTAGTTATACTCCATTGTTGAGAAGAATCACTTAATACAGTTTGGTGTTGTAAAAAGAGTATGAGCTTTGGAGTCCAAAATATATGGCTTTAGATCCTGTATGGTTATGCGATATTGGGCAAGTCACATAACTTTACTGAGTTTCAGTTACTTAAAATGAAAGTAATTTAATATACTTCATCAAGTAGTTAAGATGACTGAATTGGGGGCACCTGGGTGGCTCAGTCAGTTACACTTCCAACTCTTGGTTTCTGCTCAGGTCATGATCTCAGGGTTGTGAGATTGAGCCCCAAGTTGGGCTCTGTGCTTAAGATTCTCTCTCTTGGGGCACCTGGGTGTCTCAGTCATTAAGCGGCTGCCTTGGGCTCATGTCATGATCCTGGGGTCTTAGAATCAAACCCCGCATCAGGCTCCCTGCTTGGCGGGGAAGCCTGCTTCTCCCTCTCCCACTCCCCCCACTTCTGTTCCCTCTCTCACTGTGTCTCTGTCTGTCAAATAAATAAATAAATAAATAAATCTTTTAAAAATAAAAAAAAAAACCCTCTCCCCCTCCCCTGCTCTAAAATAAATAAATAAATCTTTTTAAAAAGATGATTGATTGGAATAATATATAGAAAATGGTGGTAGATATGAGACATTTTGTTAATGGTAGCCAATTTTTTTAATGCTCTTAATTCATGGTAGCTTTTTTTTTTTTTTTTTAAACAGCACAGTTTTTGGGACACCTGGGTGGCTCAATGGGTTAAAGTCTCTGCCTTCGGCTCAGGTCATGATCCCAGGGTCCTGGGATGGAGCCTTGCATCGGGCTCTCTGCTCAGTGGGGAGCCTGCTTCCCTTCCTCTCTCTCTGCCTGCCTCTCTGTCTACTTGTGATCTCTGTCTGCCAAATAAATAAATAAATAATCTTAAAAACAATAAAAGAAAATAAACAGCACAGTTTTTATTTTTTTTTTTATCATTTTGTTAAGCAAACTATTTGCCCAAGATGGGACTTGAACTCATGACCCTGAGATTAAGAGCCACATGCTCTGCCAACCTAGCCAGCCAGGCCCCCAAGTAACAATTGCTTTTAAGAAGACCTTCCTTTTCCCCATCTTTAATTAGAAGAATAAAAAATATAGATTCTGGGGACGCCTGGGTGGCTTAGTGGGTTAAAGCCTCTGCCTTCAGCTCAGGTCATGATCCTGGGGTCCTGGGATTGAGCCCCAAATTGGGCTGTCTGCTTGGCAGAAAGCCTGCTCCCCCCACCCCCGCTCCTGCCTGCCTCTCTGCCTACGTGTGATCTCTGTCAAATAAATAAAATCTTAAAAGAAAAACTTTTAAAATAAAATAATAGATTCTGTATTAAAACTATACATTAGAAATTGCATTTCTGTAATTGAGCAAAGTGAAGTTAATTTTCTCTAGTTTTAACTTAGAATTAGGAAAAGCTTGGGACACCTGGGTGGCTCAATTGGTTAAGCGGCTGCCTTCGGCTCAGGTCATGATCCTAGCATCCTGGGATCGAGTCCCACATTGGGCTCCTTGCTCGGCAGGGAGCCTGCTTCTCCCTCTGCCTCTGCCTGCCTCTCTGTCTGCCTGTGCTCCTTCTCTCTCTCTAATTAATAAATAAATAAAAAATCTTAAAAAAAAAAAAGAATTAGGAAAAGCACACTTGTTCTCTCTTGAATTATATGAAACTAATCAATTTCAGAAAGCCCAAGGTACCATTACTGTTTTTTGAGAAGAAGATTGTGGGTCTGAAATTAGGAATACAATTTTCTTTGTAGAAAGAAACTTGAAAAGTTTTATGTTAAGAAATATAGCCTTTTCATTCCATATTCCAAGATGTTTTTGCTGATTTTATTGGGTCTTATGATATGAGCAAAACTCATTCCTAAATTTATGATTATTTGGTTCTAAATTACAACTATATTACTTTCTCCCTTTGCATCTTGGGGTGTGTTTGTGGTGATACTACTGTCAAAACTTTTGAATACTGTTTTTTATTTGCAAAAAAGAATTACTCTGTCCTTCAGTAATTATCTTTTGGAACACTGATCCATACTTTTTGCTCTTCCAAGTAGAGATCGATCATAAACCACCTGCATTCTAAAATGGTATAAATGCTGATTCTGACTTAAAGTAGAGGGCTTACTTTGAGTGGGTAAAAGTAAGACATACTGGTCTATCCAAATATAAACTGTACAAAAGAGAAGAGATACAGCAAATAAATTTTTAAAAATGTTTCCAGTGTTATAATGTTTTATTTAGATTTCCATTTTAAATTATGAAACCTGAATCTCTTTTCTTTTTCAAGAGATTTCTTTAATAAATTTATTTTTTGTTATCTCTATACCCACCGTGAAGCTTGAACTCACAACCCCAAGATCAAGAGCCACACACTCCTCTGACTGAGCCAGCCAGGCACTCCTCAAATCGGAGTCTCTTAAGGGAGCTTTATTATTTTTTTTAAGATTTTATTATTTATTTGACAGAGATCACAAGTAGGCAGAGAGGCAGGCAGAGAGGGAGGGGAAAACAGACTCCCTGCTGAGCAGAGAGCCCAATGTGGGGCTCGATCTCAGGACCCTGAGATCATGACCTGAGCCGAAGGCAGAGGCTTATTAATCCACTGAGCCACTCAGGTGCCCCATGGGAGCTGTATTTTTGAAAGTTTGTGAGAGGAGGTAGTATAAAACATTTAACCTTTCTCATAAGTCCATTTGGAATTCATGGGAGTGATAATTATTCTTAAAGTTTGGCAGACACAAAATTTGGTCCCCAGCTCAAAATACGAATTTATTTAACATGTTTAAAATAAAAGTTTCATAATTCATTGTTAGGTTAAAAGGTGTTCTGTATAAAACAATGTATTTTCAACTTATATTTGAGAGCTTGGTAGTCTATTTGCTTGTTGCCTGAGATGACCAAATGACTGGAGAATATATAAACAAATATATATAATATACATGTTTTATGCTCAAATGTTCCTTTTTTGCTAACTTACTAGCAATTGCTATTCTAGAAATATACCTTATAGAAAGGAGCAGTTGGTTATTGACAAATATATAGGTGACGTATTATTGTTTTACTTTTTTAAGACTTAAAACATATTAAAATTGTTAATGTTTTAATTATAACACTGCTTACTTACACTTGATAGAAATTGGGTGGGGTTTTTTTGTTGTTTTTTAATGGAATTAAGTTTTGACCAAAGCATAGCTTAGTTAATAAATGACTTTTTCTAACTAGATTTTGGCCAGGTATCTGACTTTGTTTTTTAAGATGGCAGTAGTTGAGTCCGTGGTTAGTCTTCCTAGTAACTGTTGTACTTCAGTTGTTCATTTCTGAATTGTCAAATGGGATTAAAAAAAAAAAATAGAAAAAAAATAGGAGAAAATGCTTGTTCCCCTTTTACACTCTGCCCCTACTTTGTTCAAATTGTAGTTGGATCTATTATACTTATTTTTTTTTTAATTAACATATAATGTATTACGGTGCCATGGCACCTAGGTGGCTCAGTTGGTTGGGTGTCTGCTTTTGGCTCAGGTCTGGATAGATCCAGCCCTGTATCTGGCTCCCTGCTCAGCAGGAAGCCTGCTTCTCCCTCTGCCACTCCCCCTGCTTGTGTTCCCTCTCTTGCTGTTTCTCTCTCTCTCTGTCAAATAAATAAGTAAAATCTTAAAAAAAATAATAAAACATATAATGTATTATTTGTTTCAGGGTTACAGGTCTGATTCATCAGTCTTATACAAGTCACAGTGCTCACTATAGCATATACCCGCCCCAGTGTCCATCGCCCAGCCACCTCATCCCTCCAAACCCCCTCCACTCTGCAACCCTGTTTGTTTCCTAAGGTTAAGAGTTCCTTATGGTTTGTCTCCCTCTCTGGTTTCCTCCTTTCATTTTTCCCTCCCTTCCCCTATGATCCTCTGTCTTGTTTTTCAAATTCCTCATATCAGCGAGATCGAAATAAGTCAGAGAAAGACAATTATCATATACTCATGTCTTTTTTTTTTTTTTAAGATTTTATTTATTTATTTGACAAGTCAGAAGTGGGCAGAGAGGTAGGGCAGGGGGCGTGTTGAAGCAGGCTCCCTGCTGAGCAGAGAGACCCGATGCGGTGCTCCATCCCAGGACCCTGAGATCATGACCCAAGTCAAAGGCAGAGGCTCAACCCACTGAGCCATCCAGGTGCCCCTACTGGTGTCTTTTTAAAGGAGGAAGGGTGGGGCTCCTGGGTGGCTCAGTGAGTTAAGCCTCTGCTTTCGGCTCAGGTCATGATCTCAGGGTCCTGGGATTGAGCTCAGCGGGGAGCCTGCTTCCCTCTCTCTCTCTGCCTGCCTTTCTGCCTACTTGTGATATCTCTCTCTGTGTCAAATAAATAAATAAAATTTTTAAAAAAGGAAGGGTAGAAGAAAGACTTTTGAGAAGGAAGACATAAAGTATTTTGCCTGTAGCATTTAGAAAAGATTACCTATAAAAGAAGAACATTTTGGGGGGGCCAGATTCCCTCTTATCTATATTCTTCCACCTTTTGTTTTTGTACCTAATCAGGAGATAGGAAAAAAAAAATCTGCAATCTTTAAGACTTAAATAAAATAAACTTTCTTAAGTTAAATAAGTTAAGTAAAATAAATTTTCTTGTCATTGGCAAAAACAGTACCACTGTAGGTGAATGTTTTCTGTTTGCTGCTCAGTGTAGCTGCTTGATCGAGAGTTATATAATTATTATTGGGCCGTAAGGACATTTCTGTGATCCTTTAGCTTTATGTAAGATACTTCGGAGCTTCTATATTCATTTATATGATAAAGACTAATTTAATCAGATATGACATTATTTTGGACTTATACATTTTCTAGATTTTTTTTTTCTGGACTGTATCACCAAGACTTTTATGTTAAATATACAGAATTGGTCTAATTTTAGTATTTCTATGTTGCTATAAATGGTTTCCATGTTGGCTGGTTAAGGTAATGCTATTGCAATCTGAAATATAAAAATATATCTTCCAACAGGTTTACCAGGTAAGATATTTATGAACTGCCATAAGAAAGTATGAACTGCCAGAATTTATGAACTGCCAAATGTTCCCAGAGTAATAGGTATAACTGGATATTTTGTCCTTTTGTTGATTCCACATTGAGGCAGGCTTTTAAAATTTTAGAGAGGTTAGGACAAAGGATTTATTAGAGTTGCATGCTTTTTGGCATATCTAATTGTATTCAGATCATCTGTGTGTATAGTTATGTATAATTACAACTCATTCTGGGAAACTAAAGATTTTTTCCCACAAGTGTTGTAGTTATTTAAAATTTGATCCTTTTATTATTCATTTATTTATTTTTAAGTTTTATTTAAGTAATCTCTGCTTCCCACGTGAGCTTAAACTCAAGACCCTGAGATCAAGAGTTGCACATTCCTCTGACTGAGGCAGCCGGGTGCTCCTAAAATTTGACTTTTGGGGTCAGAACTTAAATATAAAATGCCTAAAACTACACTTGAAAATTGAAGTGATCTGGGCTGCCTGGGTGGCTCAGTTGGTTGAGCCACTGCCGTGGGCTCAGGTCACGATCCCAGACTTCTGGGATCGAGTCCCCCATCGGGCTCCTAGCTCCTTGGGGAGTCTGCTTCTCCCTCTGACCTTCTTCCCTCTCTTTCTCTCTCTCTCTCTCAAATAAATAAATAAAATCTTTAAAAGAAAAAAAGAAAGAAAGTTGAAGTGATCCTCACAAGAAAAGAATAACTATGAAGTGGTGGATTTTAATTAAACTTTCTGTGGTGGTCATTTCACAGTGCATACATACACCAAATCATTATGTTAGTACACCTTAAACTCATGCAATGTTGTATGTCAGTTATATCTTAATAAAACTGGAAAAAATAAATTAAAAAAAGAATTTAAGTGAATTCTGATGAAAATGTATCATGTGAGATTCTCAGTAATTATCATTCTTTCAGTTTGAAAGAGCACAGAAGATAAACACTGTGGTGAGGGACAGGACAAAAGAGTTGTAATTACACAGAATTAATATTCTAAGAATTACATTAATATTCTAAGAATTACATTCATATAGTGTTTTATTATTTTCAAATTATTTTACCTTATTTCATCATCATAGCACTGTAAGATAGGTGAGGCAGGTGTTTTCTTTATTTATTAAGGAAGAAATGGAACATCAAAAAGGAAGAAAGTGGCATGCTTAATGTCACACATAGTGCCAGGTGAAACTGACACTTCAACCTATTTCTCCTGAGCTGTAGTAAAATTATTCTTTCCATTATGTCATGTTGCCTTACTGAAACTTGAATTTACATGCATTTTAAGATGTAGGAGAATTAAACTGGATAAATTGTCTTATGAATTTTAAGTTTTAGAGAGAAGTTACAAGCCCTTGGAAGGGACATACCTCTATTTTGTGTTTTTTTCCAAACTTGATTCTTCCCAAACACTTGGAAATGTGCTGCTTGGGAATATGTGATACTAATATTACTGCTATTACTGTACTGTTTATTTCTCTTTGAGGCCTTTTGTGATAGCCATGTTGCCTTTGACTACATTTTCTATCACATTTTCGAGCTGTTGAGGTGCTTCATATAAAACAGGACTTCAGGGTGCCTGGGTGGCTCAGTAGCCTCTGCCTTGGGTTCAGGTAAGGATCCCAGGGTCCTGGAATCGAGCCCCACATCAGGCTCCCTGCTCAGCAGGGCATTTGCTTCTCCCTCTCTCTTTGCCCCTCCCCCCTACTTGCCCCCATACTCTGGTGTGCACACCCTCTCTTTTTTTTTCTCTCTTTCTGTAGTGCTCTTTCTTTCAAATAAATACATAAAATCTTTTAAAAAATAAGGACTTAAGTAAATATTGGGAAAGTGAATAAGCCAGAATAGAGAATCCTTAACTTGGATTTTTAAAGTGTTAACACAGTGCAAATCTGTATTTGTCTCCAAAATATACTTAATACCACATTAAGCCAATGCTTTTTTTTTTTTTAAGATTTTATTTCTTTATTTATTGGCAGACAGAGATCACAAGTAGGCAGAGAGGCAGGCAGAGAGAGGAGGGGAAGCAGGCTCCTTGCTGAGCAGAGAGCCCGATGTGGGGCTCGATCCCAGGACGCTGGGATCGTGACCTGAGCCGAAGGCAGAGGCCTAACCCACTGAGCCACCCAAGCACCCCTAAACCAATGCTTTTTATAAAATAGAAATGTTAACTTTTTTTTCCTGAAGATTTTGTATATTCTCTCTTTGTCTCAAATAAATAAATAAATAAAATCTTTTTAAAAGGTCAGGGGTGCGCCTGGGTGGCTCGGTTGATTAAGTGGTTGCTTTCAGCTGGAATCATAATCCCGGAGTCCTAGGATTCACCCCCTGTTTGGCAGGGCTCCCTGTTTGGCGGGGAATCTGCTTCTCACTCTGTCCTTCATGCTGCTCATGCATGTGCTTGCTTGCTCTCTCTCTCTGTCTTTAAAATCTTTTAAAGATTTTACTTATTTATTTGTCAGAGAGATCAAGAGAGAGCAAGCAGGGAGAGGGAAAGGGTGAGGGAGAAGCAGGCTTCCTGCTGAGCAGGGAGTCCAATGTGGGACTCGAACCCAGGACCCTGGGATCATGACCTGAGCCCAGTGCAGATGCTTAACTGAATGAGCCACCCAGGTGTCCCAGAAATGTTAACTTTGATATCCCATCTGTGATAAAAAAAATTCTAGAATTTGGCATGATGGTTTTATCTGTCCTTACAACTGGCAAGTATACCTGTTTGCAAACACCTAATAATTTCTTGGGCCTGTGAGAAGATTTTTATTGTACAAGCAGTTACCTTTTCATATCATTTAACAACCGATAGGATACATTTATCTTGGAATAGATCTAGAATGGCATCTTTGTCTGTAATTACATATTAAAGAAGCTGTATTGCAGCATAGTAATGTGTTTCAGTGTTATTATTAATTGTGAAGTGAAAGGTTTATTTTGTAAAATTTTAGTACTTCACTAGTCAATAAAATGTATCCTAATCATTTTAACTTTGCTGTCTATCTTAGGATATTTGGTGGCCATTATGAAACTGATGGCAAACTAACCAGATATGCCAAATAATGTAGTCCAAATACTGTGGCCCTCTGAAGTAGCATTGCCTAGTAGTTAAGAGCATAGACTGTGTAGCTTTGTGGTGGGGTTTGAAAACAATCTTTGTCATTTATTAGCTGTGTGACCTTGGAGAAGTACTTAACCTTTCTGTTCCTTTTTTTTCTATCTGTCTCCAAATATAAATGTATTTTTATATTCATATGTAAATCTATGTATTTATATATTGTAGATGTATCTGGGTACATAAATATATATTCAGGATTATATACATACTAGTCATGTTCATGTTACATACATATATATACTTTTAGCAAAATAAAGATCATACTGTCTTGAATCTTGTGATTTTCATTTCACTTTACGAATACTTTCTCACGTCACCAAATTTGCTTCAGAAACATTGTTTTTAATGACTGCATGGTAGTCCATCTGTGAATGGACAGAATGTATTTACCAAATTACCAATTGTAGTTTTTTCCCCCTCTCATTTTTGGAATTTGAATTAATGTGCAGTGACCATCCTTGCATATTTTTGTCTTGCTTTCAGATGCCTTTTTACAATTTTATTTATTTATTTATTGTTTTATTAACATATAATTTATTATTTGCTTCAGGGGTACGGGTCTGTGAATCATCAGTCTTAACTGATAGCACATACCTTCCCCAGTGTCCATAACCCGGCCACCCTCCCTCTCCCACCCCCCAGCAACCCTCCGTTTGTTTCCTAAGATTAAGAGTTTCTTATGGTTTGTCGCCTTCCTGATCCCATCTTGTTTCATTTTTTCCTTCCCTTCCCCCCATGACCCCTTGCCCTGCCTCTCAAATTCCTCATATCAGAGAGATCATGTAATAATTCTTTCTCTGACTGACTTATTTCACTTAGCATAATACCCTCTAGTTCCATCCACGTCGTTGCAAATGGCAAGATTTTGGGGGGGGGGTTGATGGCTGCATAGTACTCAATTGTATATATATCCCACATCTTCTTTATCCATTCATCTGTTGATGGACATCTAGGTTCTTTCCATAGTTTGGTTATTGTGGACATTACTGCTATCAACATTGGGGTGCACGTGCCCCTTTGGATCACTCCATTTCTATCTTCAGGGTGAATACCCAGTAGTGTGATAGCTGGGTCATAGGGTAGCTCTACGATAGATTCCTTAAAATAGAATTACTGAATCAAAGGGCATGAGCCTTTTAAAGCATTTTGAAACACATTTCCAAATTGCTTCCTGGAAAGATTGTACATATTTTATTTGTTAAGAAAATTCATTTTAGAATTAAGTTGATTTGAAATTAGAGGGTTACATGTTTATTCTCCTAAGTTGCTTTTGCTTATACTGTTCATTCATTTCAACAAATATGAATTCAAAACCTGCTGTGTATGAAGTATTCTTAGGCCCAGAGGACAGAGCAGTGAACAAACAGTTGTGGTTCTTAACTTCATAGAGCTTTCTTATCTATAGGGTTCCAGATATTTGGCAGTGTATTAAATCTTGCTTTCTTTTAAGAATCAGAATTTAGTAAATTGATTAAAAGAGGAAAAATGGAGCCTTACTGACCTATCCATGCTATCTAGTCTTTTTACTATTTAGTCCTTTAGATCTTTCCAGGGACTATGTTCTTGTACTTGTTTCATTAAAAAGAAAATAACAAAAACTTCTTTTCAAGCTCCATGCTAGGCACAGAAGGTACAGTGTTCTTCAGGAAACTGGAATTTGCTGTGTCTGAGTTACACTGTAGTCATGTCTGAAGATATGAGGCTCCTTCAAAGTCCCTTCCCACAACCCCATATTTCTACAGTAATTTATCTGTTTATACTTAAATTCCAAATCAGAAATCATATTATCTTAAATTGCAGTTATTCTAACATTATTGAGATCAGTTTCATGGCTATTACATTTTTAATTCATAAACAGGTCGAATCATTTATTTTGGACCAAGAAGATCTGGATAACCCAGTACTTAAAACAACATCAGAGATATTCTTATCGAGTACTGCAGAAGGAGCAGACTTACGTACTGTGGATCCAGAGACACAGGCACGATTAGAAGCGTTGCTGGAAGCAGCAGGTAATTTATTTCTGGTTTTCTTATTTTTATTTCTTTAAAAGTCTAGATCTCTATACAAAGCTGTATAAAATTACCCCCAAATTATGACATTATATGAAATTTGAACTCTTAAGATGTATTATGTTTTGTATTTCCTGAAGAAAATGTTCACGTTTCATATTTCAAAAATTCTTTTTTTTTTTTAAGATTTTATTTATTTATTCATTCCTCAGAGGGAGAGGCACAGCGAGAGAGGGAACACAAGCAGGGGGAGTGAGAGAGGGAGAAGCAGGCTTCCAGCTGAGCAAGCAGCCTGATGTGTGGCTCGCTCAGGATGCTGGGATCATGACCTGAGCTGAAGGCAGACGCTCAACAACTGAGCCACCCAGGTGCCCCCATATTTCAAAAATTCTTAGTTGAAAGTTTTCAATGGATGATTCTAGGGCTCAGCACTGTTTTGTTTTGTTTTTTCTTAATACTTTATTTATCCATTTGACAGAGATCACAAGCAGGGAGAGAGGCAGGCAGAGAGAGAGGAAGGGAAGCAGGCTCCCTGCTGAGCAGAGAACCCGATGCAGGGCCCGATCCCAGGACCCTGAGATCATGACTCAAGCCGAAGGCAGAGGTTTTAACCTACTGAGCCACCCAGGTGCCCCTTTCTCTCTCTCTCTCTCTCTTTTTTTTTTTTTAATTTTTAAAAAAAATTTATTTATTTGTTAGAGAGAGAGAGAGCAAGCACAGGCAGAGGCAGAGGGAGAAGCAGGCTCCCTGCTGAGCAAGGAACCTGATGTGGGGCTCGATCCCAGGACCCTGGGATCAAGCACTGTTTTTAAGATCTTAGATAATCAGCTGGTTATTAAAGAAAATTTAACCTATTGGGGCACCTGGGTGGCTCAGTGGGTTAAGCCTCTGCCTTCAGCTCAGGTCATGATCCCAGGGTCCTGGATGGAGCCCCACATTGGGCTCTCTGCTCAGCAGGGAGCCTGCTTCCTCCTCTCTCTGCTTGCCTCTCTGCCTACTTGTGATCTCTCTCTCTGTCAAATAAATAAATAAAATCTAAAAAAAAAAAAAAGAAAGAAAACTTAACCTATTACCAATTACATTATAAATGTGGGAGATAAATTCATCAGATTATGAATCTTTGATCTTAACTGATTTGGGTATTCTGCATGTGATTATTTACATACTTTCATCTAGGGGTAACTTAATTATAAATTGCTATTTTTTTTCTTAGAAGACAGTTAAATAAGAATTGAACACAAAATTAGACTGAAATATACCAAGCTTTATATCAACTTCTTGTTCTCTGATAGCATAAGAGAAAAATCTGTGATAAACATACTTTCTCAATAATATATACTCATAACTGTTTTGTATTATACAACATGCATATTATTTGTTGTACCAGGTTTCAATTCCACTATAATGAAAGCCTTTTATCAACTAAAATTATTTTAAGAAGGAAGTTTATTTTTTCTAATTTTTGTATATTGCTTTTCTTCTTTTCTGTATATTGCTTTTGAGATATGTTCACTTTGTATGTTACTCCTTTTAGTTACTTATCTAGCATAAATATATGTGCATATTAAATACATGTAAGAATTTATTTAAAACAATTTTTTTAAAGGTTTATTTGTTTGAGAGAGAGGGAGAACACAAGCAGGGGGAGGGGTAGTGGGAGAGGAGAAGCAGACTCCTACTGAGCAGGGAGCCCATCTCAGGGCTTGATCCCAGGACCACATGATCATGACCTGAGCCAAAGACAGCTGCTTAACTCATTGGGCCACCCAGGTGCTTTACATGTTAGAATTTAGTCTATGGAGGCGCCTGGGTGGCTCAATGGGTTAAAGCCTCTGCCTTCAGCTCAGGTCATGATCCCAGGAGCTGGGATCCAGCCCCGGGTCTGCTCTCTGCTCAGCGGGGAGCCTGCTTCCCTTCCTCTCTCTCTGCCTACTTGTGATCTCTGTCTGTCAAATAAATAAATGAAATCTTAAAAAAAAAAAAAAAGAATTTAGTCTAGAAGAATGTGTAGGTTATTTTTGAAAATAGTGCCCCAAAATTAAAAAATAAAGTAGTGCCTAAAAGCTTGTTAGAGTGCCATATACATAACCTTATCCTATATTAAAGCCATTTAAATGCAGAAAACTCAAAATAGGGGCACTTGGGTGGCTCAGTGGGTTAAAGCCTCTGCCTTCAGCTCAGGTCATGATCCCAGGTCCTGGGATCGAGCCCCATATCGGGATCTCTGCTCTGCGGGGAGCCTGCTTTCTCCTCTCTCTCTCTCTCAGCCTGTTTCTCTGCCTCCTTGTGATCTCTGTCTGTCAAACAAGTAAATAAAATCTTTTAAAAAAAAAGAAAATTCAAAGTAAAAATTTATTTTTTAAAGATTTTATTTATTCGTTTGAGAGAGTGAGAGAGAGAGTGCATGAATGGAGACAGGCAGAAGGAGAGGGAAGAAGAATCTGAATAGACTCCATACTGAGTGCAGAGCTCTGTCCTGCAACTGCAATATCATGACCTGAGCCAAAACCAAGAGTCAGACATTCAACCAGCTGATCCACCCAAGTGCCTCATAGAAAGGTTTCACTTACTTGTGGAGCATAAGGAATAACATGGAGGACATTAGGAGAAGGAAAGGAAAAGTAAAGGAATTGGAGGGGGAGATGAAGAATGAGAGACTGTGGACTCTGAGAAACAAACTGAGGGTTTTGGAAGGGAGGGGTTGGGATGAGTGATCCTGGTGGTGGGTATTGAGGAGGGTGCATATTGCATGGAGTACTGGGTATGGTGCACAGTGAATCTTGGAACACTGAAAAAATTAAATTAAAAATAAAAAGAAGGTTTTAAAAGTATAGAAAATTTTGGGTCTCCTGGGTGGCTCAGTCTTTTTAAGCATCTTCCTTCAGCTCAGATCATAATCCCAGGGTGCTGGGATGGAGCCCCACATCGGGCTCCCTGCTAAGCAGGGAGTCTGCTTCTCTCTCTGCCTGCCACTCCCCCTGCTGTGCTCTCTCTCTGCCAAATAAATAAAATCCTTTTTTAAAAAGTATATAAAAAAATAAAAAAATTAAAAGTATAGAAACTTTGATTTGGTTTCTGAGTACTTTTTTTAATTTAAAAAAATTTTAATGTTTATTTAAGTAGTCTCTACACACAATGTGGGGCTCAAACTCAAAATATGGAGATCAAGAGTCACATACATACTCTTCTGACTGAGCTAATTGGGTGCCCCCAGTTTCTGAGTACTTTAATAAACATGATATTAAAGGTAAGTATGCAGAAAAATCACAACAGCCTTTTAACACATTTCATAGTGACTGAAGAAAAACAGTATTACATTTGACCGAATAATGACTGGGACAAACAAGAGCTAAAATAAATTGAGCATTTTTTATATTACTCTTGGAAAGACATAAATGTTAAGAATGAGCTTACTTGATATCATCTTTTGTTATTCCTTCAACTTTATCCTGTTATGGTAAAGTATAAGTATAATTTGTAGCAGATTGACTTTTAGTCTACCTACTGTGTCTTTTTGGAACTGATAGAAACTTAAAATTAGACACGACAGAATAATACTGTTTAAACTGAAGCAGAACTAGTAATTTTTTTGAAGAAAGGTATAAAGATCACATAATAACATTGAATGTCTCTCCCTTAGAGTCTGGATTTCCAGTGCTTCTCCTATTTGTGATATAGGGATATATGTATAAGATTTCTGAACTGGCAGTGCCATGACCACCCTCTAATTTTGGATTCTTTGTTTGTTTTGCTTTGTTTTGTTTTTGCTTTGCTTTGGAACCTTGAATTATTTGGCTGAGAGCAGAGAGAGAAATGTGGAGAAAAGACTTCTCTCTTCTCCAAGTCTTCTTTGCTTTCCTTTTCTTCCCTAAATCAAGCTTTGTTTACAGGTAGTAGTACGTTTTTACTCTCTGGTTTAGGCTCACACTTCACTCATGTTGTGAGTATCACTTCTTAATCCCTAATTAAGAGTTTTAAACTCATTTTTCTTTTTTCCTGGGCACTTCATGATTTCTCATAAAGGGCTATTTTCTTTCTTTCAGCATTCAGCAGGAAGGCTGCTTGAGATTCTCTCCCTCTGCCCCTCCCCCAACTTGTACTCCCTCCTCTCTCCATCTGTTTCTCCCTAAATTAAATAAATAATTCTTAAAATATATCTGGTTTTTTTTAGACAGAATATTCTATCCAACCACATATGAGTTTAAATTGTCAAAATATGGGACGCCTGGGTGGCTCAGTTGGTTAAGCGGCTGCCTTCGGCTCAGGTCATGATCCCAGCGTCCTGGGATCGAGTCCCACATCGGGCTCCTTGCTCGGCAGGGAGCCTGCTTCTCCCTCTGCCTCTGCCTGCCACTCTGTCTGCCTGTGCTCGCTTGCTCTCTCTCTAACTAATAAATAAATAAAATCTTAAAAAAATAAAATAAAATAAATTGTCAAAATATACAAAAGTTAAATATTCAGTAGTTTCTGACACCTCCTGAAAGGTAGATAATCATTATTCTCAAGGTTTCCTTGATATTCTTAGAGAAAATTAAGAACTAAAATTATTTCAGGGGTGCCTGGCTGTTGTATTTTTCTAATGTGAATGTAGGGGAGACTTTTCTAAGCATGAGACGGATTTCAAAAGCCAGCTCAGTTGGAAGAACATGTGACTCTTGATCTCAAGATTGTGAGTCGAGCTCCATGTTGGGTATACAGATATTTAAGTAAGTAAACTTTAGGAAAAAAAGATTAAAGCTATTTCAAGAAGAATTTTAAAATTATTTTTGAAGTTATAATTTAATATAATTAGAAATAACTAAAGGAATATGAAATATATTAAGTAGATAATAAAACCTTCCCACTGTCAAGGTTTACATATACTTCCAAACTTTTTCCTTTGTAGCTTTAATGTATATGTTTAAATATACATAGCTTTTAACAATGAAGTAGGGTCATATTACACATAATATAACTTCCTTTTTTTTTTTTTACTTTATTATGAGCATCTTTCTATAATCCTTATTTATTTATTTATATTATTTTTTTAAAGTGGGGGAAACAGTGGGCAGGGGGAGAGGGAGAGAGAGAATCTCAGGCAGGCTCCACACCCAGCACAGAGCCCGGCAGGGGGACCTGGAGATCATGACCCAAGCTGAAACCAAAAGTTGAATGCTCAACCGACTGAGCCACCCAGGCAGCCCAATCTTTCTCCTTCTTTTAAAGTATAAGATAAAATATTCTCTTGCTTAAATGTACCATAATTTATTTTACCAATTCCTTATTGAGAGATATTTAGATTATTTCTTCTTTTCCAATATCACAAATATTGTTGTAGTTTATATTCATATGTAGCTTTTCTTATTTGTACACATGTCTTCACAGGACAAATTATTATTTTTTTTTAAGATTTTATTTATTTATTTGACAGAGAGAGATCACAAGTAGGCAGAGAGGCAGGCAGAGAGAGAGGGGGGAAGCAGCTCCCCACTGAGCAGAGAGCCCAACGCGGGGCTCGATCCCAGGACCCTGAGATCATGACCTGAGCCGAAGGCAGAGGCTTAAACCACTGAGCCACCCAGGCGCCCCCAAAGGACAAATTATTAAACAGTGGTATCACTGTGTCAAAGGATGTTTACATCTAAAATTTTGATAACCTGTCAAATTTGCCATGACACTGCCAACTTTATACCAGTATACATTCCTGGCAATGAGTTTCAGAGGGTCTTACTCCTCAATCAATTTTTTTTGTCAGTTTCATAGTTTATGTTCCTTTAATATCAGTAAGTTGCATCATATTCTTTATAAATGATAATAGGTTTATTGGGTATTGATTATTTTCCTTTTTTATTTTGCCTTAATTTTATGTTGTACTTAATTATATGGAAAATTTTACTGAAATTAGAAATGTTTCATATCACATGTACTAATCTTCTATTTCCTGGCTTTTGGAATTTGTCTCATGCTTAGAAAAATCTCCCCTATATTCACATTAGAAAAGCACTACATAGGGTGCCTGGGTGGCTCAGTGGGTTAAAGCCTCTGCCTTCGGCTCAGGTCATGATCCCAGGGTCCTGGGATCAAGCCCCACATCAGGCTCTCTGCTCAGCAGGGAGCCTGTTTCCTCCTCTCTCTCTGCCTGTCTCTGCCTACTTTTGATCTCTGTCTGTCAAATAAATAAATAAAATCTTTACAAAAAAAAAAACCCACTACATAGTATAATAATATTTCTCAGTGTGTGTTTGTTTGTTTTTAACATTTAAATCTTCAGTCTACCTAGGTATTTATTTTTGTGAATGCTGTGAATTAGAGATATTACTTAATTTTCAAATCGTAGCCAATTTTTGAACAGTGTTTTTGAAGTAAGCCCTCCCATCTCCTTTGATTTGAAATTGCACATCTATCACATATTGAATTCACAAATGATCTAGGGTCTTTTTTTGGTCTCTGTTGTATAGCCTTGATATTACAATTATCTGTTTCTGTGTAAGTATCATACTGTTATAATTTGCCTGGCATCATAATACATTTTATATCTTATTGGGCACATTTTCCCTTCTTGTTTTTCTTGTTGTTCTTCAAAATTTTAGTGACTATTTTTCTCTCATTTTCAGCAATGATCAGGCAATGATATTATCATTGAAATTTTCTGTTACCGTTGTCACCGATTCCTCACTGAATCTAGAGAAAAAGTTTAATTGGCAACTTAGACATGTAATAGTCCTTCTAGCCTGAGCTGTGTAAGGACAGAAACTGTGCCTCATCCCTTTTTGTCTCTTTAGTGCATGTACATCATAACCACATAATTAATATTAGAATGAACTTATTTTAATTTACACTGTTATCCTAGAAGATGGTTCTAGGTGGCTCAGCCAAAGGGAGAAATTGTTGGATTGTTTGTTGTATTAGTGCTGACTACCCACTTCATTATTACTGAAAATAGTACAAATATGATCTTCCACTAGAGATCTTATAGTACAACTATATATTTTGAAAGAACTTTCATTCATTTACCTCAGCGAGCATCATGTTACGTTATATTTGGAGTTAGGTATGAGACAAATTAATATTATGTGCCTTGTAAAGATGTGGTGACCTTTTGACATTAGTGGCAAAATTATTATCAACCTTATATTCTGATTGCCAGCCTTCTCTATGGAGACTATGCCGTTTTTCCCCTAAATAATAGTGTTTAGTAATGTAACTACAATTTGCACTTTTTTGTTTTTCTTCCCCTGCACTACCTGATTGACGCACACTGAAGGCATTGGCAAATTGTCTACTGCTGATGGTAAAGCTTTTGCAGATCCTGAGGTGTTGCGGAGACTGACGTCCTCAGTAAGCTGTGCATTAGATGAAGCTGCTGCTGCACTGACACGGATGAGAGCAGAAAACAGCCACAGTGCAGGACAAGTAGACACGTATGCGTATAATGACTTTTTCTGGGTATCAGACATTTTCTTGAGTGGAATTTGAGGAAGTAGCAGCTTTGGGTTAATTCTGTCTTTTGGACGGAATTATAACTTTCGCTAAGCGGATATTAGAATGGGTATTATATTTTAAGTGGATATATAAATGTACATATGTTACATAGAAATAAAAACAGAGACTGTATTTTTATTCTTGTATTCCACTCATATTCATCAAGTATTCTCGTGGCATGTACTGTACTAGACTCTGTAAGAAATCCAAAGTGAGTAAGATTGTATTCCTCTTTCTAAGGAAGTTACTTGTTCTAAAGATGATAGTAGTAAACTGGAAGCTGACTGCTTGAGTAAATAATAAATGAAATGTGTTACTAATGCACTAATCCAGATGCGGGCTACAGAGATACAGTCCATAATCAACAGTATCAGCATCACTTTAGAGCTTGTTAGAAATGCAGAATCCCAGACCTCACCTCAGAACTACTGAATCAGATTCTGCATTTTAACAGGAAACATGGTGATTTGTATGCACATTAAAGTTTGAGGTTTATCAATTTTGTTAACCATTGTGCAGTAGATCACATCTTCTGTTACCAAATACAATTTTAAGCCATGGAGTTATATCCCAGATATCTTTGGGAATTATTGCATTGATTGAGTTTAAAAACTTGTGCATCTAATACTTTTTAAGACTTTATTTAAAAATTAATATGATAGTATGTTAGAACATTTTGGAAAATAAAAATGACAGCTGTTTTCATATTCATTTATTGCCTTTCCGGCTTCGTTGGCCTCCACAAATAATTAGTATTACAAACACACAAAATGTTTATACAAGTTTTTTTTTTCTTACTGTATCAACATTTTTCTGTGTATGACTCTTTGTGTTTAATATAGTTTATTAGCATAGGATTCTGAGTCTTTCTTTGTTGGTTAATTGTTGATGGTTTTGTTTTCAGTCGTAGTTTGGCAGAAGCTTGTTCAGATGGGGATGTGAATGCTGTTCGTAAATTGCTAGATGAAGGCAGAAGTGTAAATGAACATACAGAAGAAGGAGAAAGTCTGCTGTGTTTGGCTTGTTCAGCAGGGTATTATGAATTAGCACAAGTAAGCAGAACTTACCTTCAGTGATTGAAATTATGGAAAAGTTTTTGTTGTTTTATTTTTATTACTAATCAAAGAAATCGTTAGAGGCCAGATTCCTTTCTTTTGGGCCATAGGTGAAATGGAACCTGGTATATAATTAATTTTGTTGCCTACACATGTAACTGGGCAAGGTGCATTTTTCTGCCATTTACTCAAAACTGTTCCTAATGAATAAGAAACAAATAAAAGTAATAGTAATATGTTCAGCTTGTCTTTAGAAATAATAAGCAGTTGGAATGGAAAGTAGTGATTTATTGTCATTTCATCCAGATTATCTCAGTTCTTTTTTCTTTCTTGGGAGTATAGTTTTACTGTTCTCTTGCTGGATAATCCCAAGCATAACACATATTCTTTGACAAGAGCAGTTAACATTTTCTGTTGCATTTATGCATTTATTTCTCTAGAAATACCATTAATAGTAAGAACTGACTGTTCTTTCTCTGTGTAATGTGTTTTAAAGGTATTGCTTGCTATGCATGCTAATGTTGAAGATCGAGGGAATAAAGGAGACATAACTCCCCTAATGGCAGCATCTAGTGGAGGTTATTTAGATATTGTGAAATTATTACTTCTTCATGATGCAGATGTCAACTCCCAGTCAGCAACAGGTAAGTAGAAATCAGTGTTAATTTGAGGAAAATAAATTGATATAATTAATTATAACCTATGAGATAAAAATTTGATTTTTACAACTGGAAAAATCAGTTGTAAACCTACAGAAAAATCGTAGCCATTGATTAGAAATGCTGAGGAAAATTAAATTAATTTGGTATCTTCAAAAGACTGAGATTCTGTTTGGTCAAGATTGTCAGTTTTTCTGCTGGAGACAGTTTCTTTTTTGCCATGAGAGGCAAAATTAGGAACTGTATTTCTTAAAATCCTTTATCTCATTTAAATTCAACTGCCTTAACTTTAGTATTATTTTTTAAATTTTATTTCTTTTTTGACAGAGAGAGAGATCACAAGTAGGCAGAGAAGCAGGCAGAGAGAGAGGGGGAAGCAGGCTTCCCACCGAGAAGAGAGCCCAATGCGGAGCTCGATCCCAGGACCCTGGTATCATGACCTGAGCCAAAGGCAGAGGCTTTAACCCACTGAGCCACCCAGGCACCCCAACTGCCTTAACTTTAGACTATAGATTAACCTGAGAGTGTTTACCCTGTGGGGTTTTTCATGTCGGGCATACTGAATCCATTTACTACTAAGATACTCTTGTGGCAGAATGAAAGCTATTCTAGTAAGAGGTGTTCTTTTAGTTATTTATACCTCCCAGACACATAGATAGAAAGAGCCTTGGTCATATGTCTTGAGTTATAGGTGTAGTTTTAGTAGTAAGATTACTTGGATTTAGTGAGGCAACAACATGATTTTTTAAAATTTACATAATGAAAGCTATATCATTGTTCAAAACCTTTAAGTGAATATTAAATGTAAGTGAGCAAGGCTTTCTGGAAGGAACTGTAGACTATTTTGCTGACCATTTTGTCTTACTTGTAATGATAGTAACATGTATAATATGTAAAATGGTTGAATAGTTGAATTCTGAACACATTGGATTCTGGAATGTTACTTTTCTTGCTGAATCTTTAAAATAATCTTCTTCAGTGCCTTACTGTTAGGTAGTAAACCATCTCCCTTACCTCCTCTAATAAATAAAAATCCTCAAAACAAAATCAGGAAGGAAATAGGTGGCACACCAATAATGGGATTATGACCTTTTATTATTTTATTCTATTTTATTTATTTGACAGAGAGAGAGCACAAGTAGGCAGAGCGGCAGGCAGAAGGAGAGGGAGAAGCAGGCTGTCCACTGAGCAGGAAGCCTGACATGGGGCTGGATTTCAAGACCATGACCTGAGCCCAAGGCAGCTGCTTAGCTTACTGATCCACCCAGGCTCCCTGAATAATGACCTTTTTAAAGAAATTTTTCCTGTGAAGGAGTTATGCTGAGGGGGATTTATATCTTCCTACTTTATTAGGCTGTCAAATAAAATCAAGTGTCATCTCGAAAAATCCCTTTCAGTATATTTTAAACAAAAATATACTGAAAGGGATTTTTCGAGATGACACTTTTTTTTTTTAAATATACTAGTGTATCATTCAAAATTACTCCTTTTTCTTTTGATACTCTACAGCCTAGAAATCCTTAACATTTTCTTTCTATATAATTTTCTCTTACCTTTTCTTTATGCAGACTTATTCATAAGACTATTCATTGTTTTAGCTACATTTTCCTTCTGACACATATCTTTAAACTAGTGGGAATATAAGTAAATTGGCCTGTTTTGTTTTTGTTTTTTTATAAAGATTTTTATTTATTGTTTTGACAGAGAAGAGAGAAAGAGAGAGATCACAAGCAGGCAGAGAGGCAGACAGAGAGAGAGGGGGAAGCAGGCTTCCTGCCGAGCAGAGAGCCCGATGCGGGGCTCGATCCCAGGACCCCGAGATCATGACCCAGCCGAAGGCAGAGGCTTAACCCATTAAGCCACCCAGCTGCCCCAGTTGGCCTGTTTATAACAAATCTTTTATTTGTTTATTTTGGGGGGGTTGTTTCTTTTTTTTTTTTTAATTTAATTTCTTTTCAGTGTAATGGAATTCATTGTTTATGTACCACACCCAGTGTTCCATGCAATATGTGCCCTCCATAATACCCACCACCTGGCTCCCCCAACCTCCCATCGCCCGCCCCTTCAAAACCCTCAGATTGTTTTTCGGAGTCCATAGTCTCTCATGGTTCATCTCTCCCTCCAATTTCCCTCAACTCCCTTCTCTTCTCCATCTCCCCATGGTCCTCCGTGTTATTTGTAATGCTCCACAAATAAGTGGAGCATTTACTATTATAAGTTATTATAATTATATAATTTATAATTATAATTATTATAAGTTATTATAATTATTTAATTATAAGATAATTAAATATATTAATATATAATATATAATGTATTATATTATATATATTTATATTTATATTATCCATTATTATAAGTGGAGCAATTACCATATGATAATTGACTCTCTCTGCTTGACTTATTTCAGTCAGCATAATCTCTTCCAATCCTGTCCATGTTGATACAAAAGTTGGGTATTCATCCTTTCTAATGGAGGCATAATACTCCATAGTGTATATGGACCACATCTTCCTTATCCATTTGTCCGTTGAAGGGCATCTTGGTTCTTTCCACAGTTTGGTGACCGTGGCCATTGCTGCTATGAACATTGGGGTACAGATGGCCCTTCTTTTCACTACATCTGTATCTTTGGGGTAAATACCCAGCAGTGCAATTGCAGGGTCATAGGGAGCTCTATTTTTAATTTCTTAAGGAATCTCCACACTGTTCTCCAAATTGGCTGCACCAACTTGCATTCCCACCAACAGTGTAAGAGGGTTCCCCTTTCTCCACATCCTCTCCAACACACGTTGTTTCCTGTCTTGCTAATTTTGGCCATTCTAACAGGTGCAATGTGGTTTTAATTTGAATCTCCCTGATGCTTAGTGATGATGAACATTTTTTCATGTGTCTGATAGCCATTTGTATGTCTTCATTGGAGAAGTGTCTGTTCATGTCTTCTGCCCATTTTTTGACATGATTATCTGTTTTGTGTGTGTTGAGTTTGAGAAGTTCTTTATAGATCCTGGATATCAGCCTTTTGTCTGTACTGTCATTTGCAAATATCTTCTCCCATTCCATGGATTGCCTCTTTGTTTTGTTGACTGTTTCCTTTACTGTGCAGAAGCTTTTGATCTTTTCTTTATTTTTTAAAAAAGATTTTATTTACTTATTTATTTGAGAAAGAGAGAGGGAGAAAATGAGCTGGGGGGAGGGCAGAGAGAGAGAGAGAGAGAGAGAGAAAGAAGCAGATTCCCCGCTGAGCGTGAAGCCCAACCTGAGGCTCCATCCCAGGACCTAGAGACCATGACCTGAGCCAAAGGCAGACATTTAACCAGCTGAGCCACCCACATGCCTCCTTAATAAATCTTTTAATTAGTAAGAAAATTAAGATGATGCTCTTAACCAATAGAACCAAAAAAATGTGAGATGATAGTTCTAGTGGTTTATGTAAGGGAATTGAAAAGATAGAACTAAAGTACAGCATAGTTATAATTTTATCCATTTTATCATAATTCTCTGTATCTTTTTGTTCTTTGTTAGGAAATACTGCACTAACTTATGCCTGTGCTGGAGGATTTGTTGACATTGTGAAAGTGCTACTTAATGAAGGTGCGAATATAGAAGATCATAATGAAAATGGACATACCCCCTTAATGGAAGCTGCCAGTGCAGGTCATGTGGAAGTTGCAAGAGTTCTTCTGGATCATGGGGCAGGCATCAACACTCATTCTAATGAATTCAAAGAAAGTGCTCTTACCCTTGCATGCTACAAAGGTACTCTCTCTATATGTGAATATTTACAATTTTTTTCATAACAACTTTGAGTATTTAAATATTTGAGTATTGAGTATTTGAATTAATTTAATATTACTTATATTTTCCCTGTGCTGTCAAATTAGGTAACTTGTAAGAGATTATATAGAAAGTCCATTCTAGCCTATATTTGTAAAGTATAAATTTCACAGTGTATGTTTCTTTATTATTTTAATTCAGATTTATTCAGGTAGCTATGAAGTCAACGAAAACTCATAGCACAGATTTAGAGGGTTTTCATTTTTTAATAACTTTCATTTTATATGATTTTTCCAACCTTTATTTCAAAATAATACACACTCAAGTAATAGTAGTAATCACAGTTTATACAGAAAACCTCAACAATACAGAAAAACATAAGGAAAAGAAATTTTACAATGACATGTATTATTATTACCTAAAGATTAAAGCATGTAAGCAGTATTTTAGTATGTTTCCAGTGTGTTTTTTAAGCATATATATAAACAAACATATATATTAAACTAAACAACCATACCTAACTGTTTTATAGTCTGCTTATTTTGTTTAGCAATATGTCATGAACATTTCCCATCTCGGTAAATATTTTTATAACACAACTTTTGATGGTCACATAGTATTTCACTATTTCTGCTAGGAGTGGGTATGGCTGCATGTGTCATGAAACCTAAATTAATAATGATTTAAACAAAAGAGAAGCCTTTTTTAAAAATACATAAATCAAGTCCAAGGATGTAGGCTGTCTAGAACTAGTATAGCTGTTCCACTGCTATCAAGATCTCAGAATTCTATTTTTCTCTTCTACCTTCCTACTGTGTTGTTTCTATCCTCAAAGTTACCTGTAATCCAAGATGGTAGCTAGAGCCCCAACAATTTATATTGTAGGAAGGACAGAGAGGGTAAGGGCAAAATGGGGAGTGCCTTCCAGATCAGTAAGCTACCTTTAAGAAATCTTAGACGTTCTGCCTTATAGCTCCCGCTTGTATATCATTGGCTACACATAACAAGGAAAGCTGGGAAATGTACTCTTTTAGTTAGCTGCCACTCAGATAAAAACCAGAGTTCTGTTATTAAGGAAGACTGAAAGAGCGGGTATTGAGTAGGGAACTAGGAGTCTCTGCAAATACATCAAATGGATGTACCATAATTGCCTATTGTTGGACACTTGAATTGTTCCCAGTTTTCACTATTATTAAAAACACTGTAATAACATCCTTGTGCAGACATCTTTGCCTAATCTCTGATTATTTCCTTAGGATAAATTCCTGGAAGTGGAATTGCTGGGTCAAAGGGTATGGACATTTTTAAGGCTTTTGATACATATTGCCAAATTGCCTTCTAGAAAGGTTGAACCAATTTACACTCCCACCAGCAGTGTTTGAGAGTGTCCTTTGTCCCACCCTACACCCTCACCAACACTGGGTATTATCATTCTTTTTAATATTTGCCATTTTGATAGTAAAAAATGGTGTATCATTTTAATTTGCTTTTGTTTAATAGGAAGGTTTAATATTCTTTTTCAGTTTAGTATTCATTACATTTCTTTTTTAATAACCATTTCATGTCCTTCATCCATTTTTCTACTGGAGTGTTTGTCTTTTTCTTACTGACTACTAAGGCTTTTTATATATTTAATATATCCAGAGGGTTGAAATTATTTTGAATGGAGTTTTCTGTGCCTGTTCATTGCCACAGTGAGTTTATGGTCATTATTTTAATGCTGTTTTTATGAAAAATATGATCCAAAAGTATTTTACCTGGCATTCTAATTGATTTCAGTGTTTAGATTTATAGTTTGATAGTTTTTATAGGTTAAGTCAAAGAATAAGTATTACTGCTTTATTTAACTTGTTATGTGCTTTCTACTAATTCAATCTTTAAAACCTAGATACCTTGATGAGAGCGTGTTTATTATTTTGGATTGGCTTTGTAAAACTCATTCCTTTATTGAATGAAAAATAAGTTCTCATAAATTTTTGTATAGCTACCTGAAAGAGAATGATTCCCTATTTTAATACTTAGTGTATTAAATTAATAATCAGTTCTTTAGAAATACAGTTTAAAAATTCATGTTCCTTTTTTTTTTTTTTTTTTTTTTTTAAGGCCATTTGGATATGGTTCGCTTTCTGCTTGATGCTGGTGCGGACCAAGAGCACAAAACAGATGAGATGCACACTGCCTTAATGGAGGCTTGCATGGTAATTTTAAATTGCACTCATTTGTGATGACATTGAAAAGCAGTGTTTTGTTTCACCTTTGTTCTTATTTTGTTTTAAAAATTTTATTTATTTGTCAAAGAGAAGGGGAGAAAGAGAGAGCATAGGCAGGAGGAGCAGCAAGCAGAGGGAAAACCAATCTCCTCACTGAGCAGGGAGCCCGATTTGGGACTCGATCTCAGGACTCTGAGATCATGACGTGAGCCAAAGACAGATGCTTAATGACTGTCACCCAGGCATCCCTGTTCTGTTTTTTTTTTTTTAATTTTTATTTTTATTTATTTATTTATTTGACAGATCACAAATAGGCAGAGAGGCAGGCAGAGAGAGGAGGAAGCAGGCTCTCTGCTGAGCAGAGAGCCTGATGTGGGGCTCAATCCCAGGACCCTGAGATCATGACCTGAGCGAAGGCAGAGGCTTAACCCGCTGAGCCACCCAGGCTCCCCTGTTCTGTTTTTTTTTGAAATAAAACTTTTAATTGCTTTTATGTACAGAGAATTCAACAGCATACATTTAGCCCAGTTTGGTGGCCAGTCCTTTAGCCTTTGTTTTTTCCTACTTAGCAATGTGAATCACTGAGTTTGGACCCAGTTCCTTGCCTCCCCAGTGACAGTGGATCTCATCATATCTGTCATTATAATTGGTCCTATTAGCTTCTGCCAGCTTAGCCGGAGCTCCTCTATCTTCTGAGTTAACCTGTGTGAAGGCAGCAGTGGTGGTCTTCCTATGGATCAGACACCTTAGCCTGCCCTTCCCCTTGATAATGAAGTAGGAAACCCCCATCTTATCACACAGGGCAGGCACGAGGATAACTAACTCAGTGGGAGCCATATTACGTGCAGTCACTGCCATCGGAGCCTTCTTGTTTTCCCCTAAGGTGGTGTCATTATTAAGCCCAGCTTGAAGGATAGGCGGCCTCTTGGTGGGGACATTCCCTTTGCCAACAGCTTTCTTCTCAGCCCGTGTCAACACTCTCTCCTTGTGTTGCTTTGACTGTGGTGTGTATTTGTGGGCCAGCTTAAGCAGTTGAATAGCTATTTGGTGGTCCAAGGCCTGGGTGAGCTGGTTAATTGTGGTAGGCACTTTCAGGCATTTATAGAAAATAGTCTTTTGCTGCTACAGGCAGATAAAGTGGCACCATTTGACAAAGCAGATGAGGTCTCTTTGGGGCTGGATGTCCTATCTGATGCCAGAATTCTTGGGCCTTTCTTAAACAGGATTGACCACCTTCTTGGCTTTTTGCTTCTTCACGATAGCAGGGGCCAGGGCCACTTTCTTACCCTTAGCCTTCTTTCCTTTCAGCATCTTAGATGGCTGGAGGAGGCTGGTTTAACTTTTTTTTTTTTTAATAATTTTTTTTGGAAGATTTTATTTATTTGAGAGAGAGAGCATGAACAGGGGGAGGGGCAGAGAGAGAGGGAGAATCAGACCCCGTGCTGGGCAGGAAGCCTGCCTTGGAGCTGGATCCCAGGACCCTGAGATGACCTGAGCCAAAGACAGATGCTTACCTGACTCAGCCACCCAGGTACCCTGGCTTGTTTAACTTCTGATAGTAAATCTGCCAATGTAGGAAATAGTACAAAAGGCAGGCTTGGCTCCACCATTTCTAACACACTGAGAGACTTTTATTTTCTTCCCAATTTTTTTTTTTATTAAAGATTTTTTTTTTTAATTTATTTATTTGACAGAGAGAGAGGGAGAGAGAGCAAGCAAGCACAGGCAGACAGAGTGGCAGGCAGAGGCAGAGGGAGAAGCAGGCTCCCTGCCGAGCAAGGAGCCCGATGTGGGACTCGATCCCAGGATGCTGGGATTGTGATCTGAGCCGAAGGCAGCCACTTAACCAACTGAGCCACCCAGGCATCCCCCCAATTTTTTTTTTATTGTGATAAAAGACACATAACAAAGTTTGCCATCTTACGCACTTTTCATGTATAGTTCAGTGTATTAAATAGATTTGTAATGTTATATAACTGTCACCACCATCCATCTCTGTAACTCATTTCATCTTGTAAAATGGAAACCCTGTACCCATTAAATAACAACTTCCCATTCCCTGTTCTCCCCAGCCCCTGGCAATCACCATTCTACTTTCTATGATTTTGATTACTCTATCTCATTTAAGAGCAATACAAAATTACTTAATTAAAAGAAGAGGAATCATACAGGATTTGTCTTTTTGACTGCCTTATTTCACTTACATAGTGTTCTTAAGGTTCATCCATGTTGTAGCATGTGTCAGAATTTCCTTACGTTTTTAAGGATGTGTAATATTTTATTATATGTATATAACACATTTTTTGCTTATTCACTCATCCTTTGTTGGACACTTGGGTTGCTTCCATGCATTAGCTATTGTGAATAATCCTGCTGTTCAAGTCCCTCTTTTCAGTTCTTTCAGGTATATACCCAGAAGTGGTATTGCTTGATTATATGGTATTTCTATTTTTAATTTTTTGAGGAATTGCTACCATACTGTCTTTCCACAGTGGTTTTTTCCATTTTTCCATTTTCACAATGTACAAGGGTTCCAATTTCTGTAAATTCTCACCAACACTTGTTATTTTCTGGGGGTTTTTTGGTAGTAGCCATCCTAACGGTTGTGAGGTGGTATCTCGCTGTAGTTTTGATATGCCATTTCCCTAATGATTAGTGATGTTGAGCATCTTTTCATGTGCTTATTGGCCATTTATATATCTTCTTTGTTGAAATGTCTATTTAGATCCTTTGCCCCTTCTTGAATCAGGTTGTTTTTCATTTTTGAGTTTTAGGAGTTCTTTATACATTTTGGATATTAATCTCTTGTACCCTTTACAAATATACCCAAATATTTTCTCCCATTCTGTGGGTTGCCTTTTTACTCTGTTGATAGTGTCCTTTTATATATAAAACTCTTTAATTTCATGAAATCTGATTTACTTTTTTCTTTTGTTGCCTGTGCCTTTGGTATCATATCCAAGAAATCATGGATAAATCCAATGTCATGAAGCTTTTGTCCTATGTTTTCTTTCAAGAGTTTTATGGTTTTAGGTTTCTGATCCCTTTTGAGTTAATTTTTGTATATGGTCTTAGAAGTTAATTAGAGTTAATTTTTGTATATGGTCTTTGTATATGAAGGGTCGAACTTCATTCTTTTGCATGTGGAAGTACAGTTTTCCCAGAATCATTTGTTAAAAAGACTGTTGTTTCCTTATTGAATGGTCTTGACATCCTGGTCAAAAATCATTGACCATATATGGAAGGGTTTATTTCCGGGATCTCTCTTCTATTCCTTTTGTCTATGTCTGTCTTTATGCTAGTAGTAAATGCTGTGATTACTGTGGCTTTGTATATGTTTTGGAATCAGGAAGTGTGAGTCCTCCTGCTTTATTCTCCTTTTCCAAGATGGTTTTTGGGGTCCCTTTAGAGTCCATATGAATTTTACAATGGATTTTACAATTTTACAATAAAATACAATTTTATATTTTCTGCAAAAAACACCATTGGGCTTTTTATGGGAGTTGCATTGAATCTCTAGATTGCTTTCGGTAATATTGACATCTTAATGTTATTAAGGCTACCAGTCCATAAAAATGAAATGTGTTTCCACTTTTGTATATCTTCTTTAATTTCTTTTAGCAGTGTTTTGTAGTTTTCCTTGTATAAGTATTTTACTTCCTTGATGAATTACTAAGTATTTTATTCTTTTTGATGCTGTTGGAATTGTTTTTCTAATATACTTTTCATATTGTTCATTGTTATTGTTGAAATGCAACTAATTTTCGTGTATTAACTTTATATCCTACTACTTTACTGAATTCATTTATAAGTTCTAACAGTTTTTTGT
Source organism: Taxidea taxus jeffersonii (assembly GCA_003697995.1). Classification (NCBI taxonomy): domain Eukaryota; kingdom Metazoa; phylum Chordata; class Mammalia; order Carnivora; family Mustelidae; genus Taxidea; species Taxidea taxus. The sequence continues at coordinate 99,929 of ML106451.1, forward strand.
GTGTGTAGTCTTAGGGTTTCCTACATATCATCTGTGAACAGAGAACTGTTAATCAGTGGGTTGGTTTTTTTTTTTCTTTTTTCTGTGAATCAGTGTTTTATTTTTTGAGTATAGGTCTTTCACCTCCTTGGTAATTTTGTTCCTAGGTTTTTTAAATTATTTTGGGTGCAATTGTAAGTAGGATTGCTTTCGTTTTTTAAAAGATTTTATTTATTTATTTATTTGAGAGAGAGAGAGAGAGAGGGTGAGAGAGAGAGATATCACAAGCCAGGGGTTAGAGGTGGAGAGGAGAAGCAGACTACACACTGAGCAGGGAACCAGATGTAGGACTCCATCCCAGGGCCCTGGGATCATGACCTGAGGTGAAAGCAAACACTTAACTGACTGAGCCACCTGGTACCCTAGGATTGTTTTCTTAATGTCTCTTTCTCTTGCTTCATTATTAGTGTATAAAAATGCAGAGGAGGGGTGCCTGGGTGGCTCAGTGGGTTAATGCCTCTGCCTTCGGCTCAGGTCATGGTCCCAGGGTTCTGGGATGGAGCCCCACATCGGGCTCTCTGCTCAGCAGGAAGCCTGCTTCCTTTCCTCTTTCTCTGCCTGCCTCTCTGCCTACTTGTGATCTCTGTCTGTCAAATAAATAAATAAAATCTTTTTTAAAAAATGCAGAGGATTTCTGTACATTGATTTTGTATCCTAGAATCTTACTAAATTCATTTATCAGTTCTAGTAGTTTTTTGGTGGCATCTTTAGGGTTTTGTATAAGTAGTGTCATGTCATCTGCAAATAGTGAAGATTTTACTTCTTCCTTACCAACCTGGATGCCTTTTATTCCTTTCTCTTGTCTGATTGTTGTGGTTAGGACTTCCAGTACTGTGTTGAATAAAAGTGGTGAGAATGGGCATCCTTGTCTTGTTCCTGATTTTAGAGGAAGGCTTTCAGTTTTTCACCACTGAGTATTATAATTGCACTCTGTTCTTTAGAATTTCCTTCCTTCTCGTCCTTTGGGTGTGTTTGTACTTCCTTTTCTAAGCTTTAGAAATGTGAGCTTAGATTGTTGATTTTTCTCTCTTCTAATTGTATGCACTTAGTATCAATTTCCCTTTCAGTACTACTTCAGTTGTGTCTTAGAAATTTTGTTATGTTGGGGGCGCCTGGGTGGCTGAGTTGGGTAAGCATCTGCTTTTGGCTCAGGTGATGATCTCAGGATCCTGGGATTGAGCCCCATCTTGGGCTCCCTGCTCAAGAGGGAGGTTTCTTCTCCCTCTCCCTTTCCCCTCCCCCTGCCCATATTTTCTCTCTCTCTCTCTCAAATAAAATCTTTTAAAAAAGTTTTTATATGTTGTATTTCATTTTCATTCAGTTCCATGTATTTTTTTTAATTTCACTTTAGGCTTCCTCTTTGACCCATAGGTTATTTTCATGTGTGTTCCTAAACATGTGAAGATTTTCTTGTGATCTTTCTGTTCATGATATTTAGTTTTGTTCCATTGTGGTCAGAGAATACATTCTACATAATTTCATTTCTTTAAGTTTGTTTTATATTCAAGATGTGGACATATATTCCCTGTGCATTTGTGGAGAATGTATATCCTGCTAGTTTTGGTAGAGTGTTCTATAAATGTCAGATCCTCTTAATTGATGGTAGAATTCTTCTACATTATTTCTGATTCTCTGTATAGTTTTTCTAACAATTACTGAGAGAGTTGTGTTAAAATCTTTAGCTGTACTTGTGGATTTGTGTAGTTCTTTTAGTTGCTTTTCATTTTTTTCTCATTTTTTCACATGCTGGAGCTCTGTTGTTTGGTACCTATACATTTTTAGAATTGCTATGTCTTCTTTATGATTGACCCTTTTATCATTATGTGATGTGTCTCTTTGGTAATCTCTGTTCTGAGGTCTCTTTTGTTAACATAGTTCCTGATATTAATATAGCTACTTTTGTTTTCCAGTGATTGTTTCCCTGATAAATATTTTTATCCTTTCTTTCAGTCTTTGATATGTTTGATATGCCTGTATTGTTATACTAAAGTGAGTTTTTTGCAGACAGCATATTTTTAGGTCATATTTTATAACCCACTCTGTCAGTCTTTGTTTTTTAATTGGTTTGGTTAGACCATTTATATTTAAATATAATTATTGATATGATTTTTTAAATTCTGATTCTATGTTGAAATTTATTTTTTATTCATTTTTCCATTTCCCCCCTTTATTTTCTTTAATATATCATCAATAGTCCTTTTTTCCATTTCTTGTGTTTGATTTATTTCTAGGTCTGCTTTTTTTTACCCCCCCCCCCAGGTCTGCTTTTATTGGTTATTGCATATCTTGACAGTCACCACATTTTCCTGCTTTTTAATATGTGGTCTTTTTAGTTGTAAGCCATATGCTATGGATGATCCCTTTTCAAGTATCTTGATTATCATGTTCTTGTAAAACTGTTATGTTTTGTTCTAGCAGGCAGTTAAATTGCCAGTGGATCATTGGTCATACTGAGGCTTAATTTCAGCCTTATTCTTATGCTCCTACTTCCTTGCTCCTTGATCTTTGGATACTCCTTAGGTATCCTCTCTACTATTTCATTTGAAAGCCTGGTACTCACCATTGGTCTTTCTTTTTTGGCTAAGTCTGAACTCCCAAGGTTTCCAACCTTTCAGCAGCCATTCTCTGCTAGCCTCCTAGAGTGTCATCTTTGGTGTGTTCAACTCAGGAGTTGCCCCAAGTATCTGAAGATAATTTTATATAGATTTTGAGATTACTCTGTGTTTTCTTTTTCTTAGGTATCCTGCCCATACTCCTGCAGTTCTATTTTGGCTGCTTTGTATTCTTTCTTTTTTTTTTTTTCTTTTAACAAGATTTTATTTATTTATTTGAGAGAGAGAGAGAGAGCATGAGAGGGGAGAAGGTCAGAGGGAGAAGCAGACTCCCCGAAGAGCTGGGAGCCTGATGTGGGACTCGATCCCGGAACTCCAGGATCATGACCTGAGCCGGAGGCAGTGGCTTAACCAACTGAGCCACCCAGGCATCCCTGGCTGCTTTGTATTCTGATCTTTATTTTCTTTGTTGAAAGAAATCTTCACTCTTTGTTTAGCCTCAGTTTCCTCAGACCATGGTTTGGAAGATGCCTAAAGAGAGAAAGCTGGAGTGAATGTAGGGTTTATCTTACGTGCTGCCTTTTTTTGGTGCTTAGCCTTAGATTGGTTGCTATTCAGTGCTTCCAGTTGCTTTATCTCTTTTCCCCAAATTTTACCATTTTTTATTATAGGAGAGTGAGTCCAGTACTGGCTACTGACTAGTCTTAGAATTTTAAAAAAGTCTAATAATTCTATTAGACCTTTAAGATTAGATTATATTGTTTTTACTTCTTTATTTTTTCCTTTGACAAAATTAAATTTTTTTTATTAAAGCAAAAAGTGCTTAGTATAATTTCTCTCTTAATGTATGTACTCAAGATATAGAAGCAGAATCAGTAAGAAATTGAAGTAAATTCACACAAAACTATTGGGAGCCTAGAGGAGCTATGCATGGCAGTTCTTTGATCTGTGAATATTTATAAATTCTATTTTCTTTTCAATTAGAAACGTATTTCAGGGGCGCCTGGGTGGCTCATTGGGTTAAAGCCTGTGCCTTTGGCTCAGGTCATGATCTCAGGGTCCTGGGATCGAGCCCCGCATCAGGCTCTCTGCTCAGCAGGGAGCCTGCTTCCCCCTCTGCCTGCTGTTCTGCTTACTTGTGATCTCTCTTTGTCAAATAAATAAATAAAATATTTTTTAAAAAAGAAATGCATTTCAAATACCAAATAACTTAATACAGCAATTTGGTTAAAATATACTTTGTTTTACATATATTTGAAGTATTAGTGTTTAATAATAAAGCTAGAATTTTATTTCAGGTTTAGTAAAACTGAAATTTTAATGCCAAGTCATTTGTTTTTGACATCATATCAAAAGTGATTAAAGCTAGGCTAGTCATTTAGTTAAATATAATGAAACTCTTGAATGATACTGAAATCTAACATTTAATTAAGGTTTAATTAATTCTTTAATAAAAGGATTGCCCAACCTTATAAAACCTTATTTTTTTTTAAGATTTTATTTATTTATTTGATAGACAGAGATCTCAAGTAGGTGGAGAGGCAGGCAGAGAGAGAGAGGAGGAAGCAGCCTCCCTGCTGAGCAGAGAGCCCAATGCAGGGCTTGATCCTAGGACCCTGGAACCATGACCTGAACCGAAGGCAGAGGCTTTAACCCACTGAGCCACCCAGGCGCCCCTAAAGCCTTATTTTTATATTCAGTCTTTACCTTTCATTAGCAGTATTTTGGTCCTTTTTGAAATACAGACCAACACAGTGTTTGATTTTATATGCTACTACAAGAGTTAAGGCCTATATAAAATTTTGAAGTGAATAATTTGAAACTAAAGGTGTGCCTGGATAGCTCAGTTGGTTAAATGGCTGCCTTGGGTTCTGGTTGTGATCTCAAGGTCCTGATGGTGAGCCCCACAACAGGCTCTCTGCTCAGTGGGGAGTCTGCTTCTCCCTCTCCCATTGCTGCTTCCCCTGCTTGTGCTTACCTGCTCACACTCTCACTCTCTCAAATAAATAAATTAAAGAATTTGACACTAAAGAAAACAAACAAACTAAAGAGGAGTATTTATGGTGGCAGAGGGATAGGATGAATTACGCTCCCTAAGAATGTTTTATTAATTGCCCTACTGTTGGTGCACTTGGATGGCTCAGTTGTTAAGTGTCTGCCTTCTGCTCGGGTCATGGTCCTAGCTCCTGGGATCAAAACCTGCATCAGGCTCCCAGCTCTTCGGGAAGCCTGTTCTCCCTCTCCCACTCCCCCTGTTTGTGTTCCCTCTCTCACTGTGTCTCTCCCTGTCAAAAAAATAAAATCTTTAAAGAGAAAATAATTGCCTCCTGTCTATACAGATGGACCTATGGTAATATTATTTACAAGAGAATAAATACTTGTTTTTACATCTTTGTAAAAAATTTTTTTTCATTGCAACAAGCTAGTGATGAGGAAAAATATAGGGTACTATCAGCCCACAGGTTTTCCTTGGTGACATAATCTCAAGTGATAATGACTTCATAGAATTTGTTATTATTTTTTTGTCAAGTCTTTGTTTCTTAAATAGCTCTAATACAGTATCCTATGACACCTAGGTTGGAGGGTATGGTTATATTTGACTTGGCAGTAGTATAAATAGTAATTATTTTGAGGTACTATGGATTTAACAGTTTTTTGAACCTCAAATAATGTGAAAAATTGAAATTATTTGGAATTGTTAATATATGTTGCAAGTCTGATTCTTGTGGAAAATTTTGGGTTTGCTCAAAGGTAAGGTAAAGTAATTTTAATGGAGTTTTGATAAGAAACCTCAGGTTTCTCAGATGGGCATGATAATATGTATGTATCTAAGGTGCATCTCTGTTTCTTCTTCCTTTCCATCATTCCTCAATCTCTTCTTTTCTCCCAATTTAAAAATCTCAAAACAACAAAATTCCTTCCTTCTTGCTTTCCTTCTAAAAATCTGCAGGATGGACACGTAGAGGTAGCACGTTTGCTTTTGGATAGTGGTGCTCAAGTGAACATGCCCGCAGATTCATTTGAGTCTCCATTAACGCTAGCTGCCTGTGGAGGACATGTTGAATTGGCAGCTCTACTTATTGAAAGGGGGGCAAATCTAGAAGAAGTTAATGATGAAGGATATACTCCCTTGATGGAAGCTGCTCGGGAAGGACATGAGGAGATGGTGGCCCTACTCTTAGCGCAAGGTAAAGTAGTTTTACTTCTTTAATTAAAAAACAAATTTCCTTTGGGTGTTTTGTGTTGAGTATCAGTGAAGTGTACTACAACAAATATTTTTTTGCATTGATGGTAAAATAAATTATCAGCACCCTAGAAGGAATCCCAGAAGCAGGGAGAGATGTTTAGCATAATTTAGAACAATATTTTTATCATAAGTATTGCAGCTAGTGAATCAATTTTTATGCTTTCCTCTTAGGAGCAAATATAAATGCCCAGACAGAAGAAACCCAAGAAACTGCTCTGACCTTGGCTTGCTGTGGAGGGTTTTCTGAAGTTGCAGACTTCTTAATTAAAGCAGGGGCTGATCTAGAACTCGGCTGCTCCACACCTCTGATGGAGGCTTCACAGGAGGGACACCTCGAGTTGGTTAAATATTTATTGGCTGCTGGTATGTGAATTTAAAAATGTCTTTTAGATAAACGATTTTATATTGCTTTCATAACTTTATCAAGTACCCTTAACTTTTTCATATCTACAAAACTTGAAAGCCAGTTCCACAATTTGATTGTTCTACTTAGGCTCCTACATCTCCAAAAATGTCATTTTTTTTTGTCTTTGTTTTGTTTTTTTTTTTTTTAAGATTTTTTATTTATTTATTTGACAGACAGAGATCACACAAGTAGACAGAGAGGCAGGCAGAGAGGGGGAGGGGAGAAGCAGGCTCCCTGCCGAGCAGAGAGCCCGATGCGGGACTCGATCCCAGGATCCTGGTATCATGACCCAAGCCGAAGGCAGCGGCTTAACCCACTGAGCCACCCAGGCGTCCCTAAAAATGTCATTTTTAAAACATTTTCTTATTGTTAAGGTTTGCTTCATGACCATAGCCTGCACATTGACCTTCTCTCTCCATTCAATAGTTTGTGGCTTCTGGAAGGGAGAAGCTAGTTCCTCTTAGCCTCTGTTAGTAAGTGGAGGTGGGGATGATGACATTGTAGAGGTCATAGTTTGATACTTTTAAGCCTGTTCATTTCTTGACATTTTTAAGTCTTCTTAAGAGTAAAAAAAGAAAAAAGAACAAGTGGGAATTTAATTTTTGGCAGAGGTACTTAGTTTTAAAATGATTTGTGCTTTATGCATTAAGCAATAGGAAAAAATAAGTAGTTTTGCATAAAATATTTGTAGTTTTATAGCATAAAACAAGAATTACCAGAGGATGCCTAGATGGCTCAGTCAGTTAAGCATCTGCCTTTGGTTCAGGTCATGATCCCAGAGGCCTGGGATCGAGTCCCGCATCGGGCTCCTTGCTCAGCAGAAAGCCTGCTTCTCCCTCTGCCTGCTGCACCCCCTGCTTGTGTTCCTGCTCTCTCTCTTTCTCTCTCTCTCTCTGACAATTAAATAAATAAAAATCTTAAAAAAAAAAAAGAAAATACTAGAAAAAAGCTGATCCAAATAGACATATACCTTTATACATATGTTGGAAATAATATGAAATTTTTCTTTTTATCTATGTCTGACATATTGTTTAAAACTTAACATATGGGGGCGCGTGGGTGGCTCAGTGGGTTAAAGCCTCTGCCTTCAGCTCAGGTCATGATCTCAGGGTCCTGGGATCGAGCCCCGCATCGGGCTCTCTGCTCAGCGGTGAGCCTGCTTCCTCCTCTCTCCCTCTCTGCCTGCCTCTCTGCCTACTTGTGATCTCTGTCAAATAAATAAATAAAATCTTAAAAAAAAAAAAACCAAACCAAAAGAAAAAAACTTAACATATGAAGAAATTAATATGTTAAGGAAAATAAAATATTTAGCAAGGCTTTGTTCAATATTTTTAAGCTTTTATTGTTAACATTAATTTCATTATAGCCCAGACGCAATTTTTCCTTTGAATTGTTATTGAAATAATTTCTTAGGATTGTTAATGGTGCACATGATTGTGTAGTTTTTTGAACAAAAGCATAGACCAGTCATACAAGCTGACTCCTCCCCTGACTCAAATATTATTAGTCACTGTAGTTAATATGTGCATTATTCAGTCATTGTACCTCCATCATTTTCAGCAACTATCTTTGTGCCCTTCAGGAGTCCTCTACCAGTGATTACCTTTCCATAGTCTTCCCATATCCCTCTACGTAAAGTCTTGCTGTTGTAAGAGGCTTTTAAGAGAAGGCATTAATGTTTAATAAGAAATTATTGAATATCAAGATATTCTGCTCAGCTCTTATGTTATTTCTATTAATTACCACTGGTCCCTATATAGTTAGGAATATTAAACACGTTCTTACAGATATGGAAACAATACAGAATCATGTTACCCTAAGGCAACCAGGCTAATAAGTGACAGGGCTAATTTTCATACTTAGAGCTCTGGACATCATTTTTCCTGTTGTACTACCATGGAGTCTTATTTAGGTGCTTATGCTAATTTGACATATGTAGTTTCCAGAACTACCTCAGGGGATTGAGAATCACTTTTTTATATGATCACGATCTATAAAATTTTTTTTTCCAGTTTATAGTGTGCTTAATTTACACATATAAATGTGTTCTTCTTAGAGTGTAGCAGTAAAAAGAAAACAAACACAAAAAAAAACAATAAGTTTTTTTAATATTGCCTCTACCATTTTCAAGAACCTTTTTGTTATGGCATATTTTCAAACATTGAGAATATTATAATGAAGCCTAAGAAGCCATCACCCAGCTTTCTTTACCAATTTTTAATTTGTGGCCCATCTCATCTCATTTCTTTTTTTTTTTAAGATTTTATTTATTTATTTGACAGAATGAGATGGTAAGAGAGGGAATACATGCAGGGGGAGTGGGAGAGGGAGAGGGAGAAGCAGGCATCCCACGGAGCAGGGAGTCCACCACAGGCCTCAATCCCAGGACCATGGGATCATGACTTGAGCCCAAGGCAGACGCTTAAAGACTGAGCCACCCAGGCGCCTTGACCTATCTCATTTCATCTATATTCCTCCATATCCCCCATTTATTTTCTCTTTTTAAAGATTTATTTATCATCCAAGAGAGAAAAAGAGAGAGATCATGAACAGGAGGGAGGGATAGAGGGAGAAGGACACCCCTCTGTGCAGGGAGGCTGATGCAGGACTCAGTCTCAGGACCCTGGATCACAACTTCAGCCGAAGGCAGACACTTAAGCAACTGAGCCACCCAGGCACTTTCCCCCATTTATTTTTATACAGTTGTTTTTTACTGAGATGTAATTGATATAGATAACATGAATTTCAGGTATACAACCTGATGATTTGGTATTTGTATATATTGTGAAATGATCACCACACTTAAGTCTAGTTAACATCTGCCACCATATATATTTATAGAAACATTTTAAAATTTAAAATTTGAATTATTAATTTGAAAATAAATTATTAAAAATATAAATTGATTTCTGTAAATGATCAATAAATGTTCTAATAGGTATCTCTGAAAGATAATCTTTTTTTAATATTTTATTTGTTTATTTGACAGACAGAGATCATAAGTAGGCAGAGAGACAGGCAGAGAGAGAGGAGAAAGCAGGCTCCCTGCTGAGGAGAGAGCCCGATGCAGGGCTCTATCCCAGGACCCTGGGATCATGACCCAAGCTGAAGGCAGAGGCTTTAACCCACTGAGCCACCCAGGCGCCCCTCTGAAAGATAATCTTTAAAAAATAACCACAATATCATTTTCCTACCTACAGTTTTTAAAATAATAATTCCTTAGTATTATTAAATGTCTAAGTTTTCATATTTTTCTTACAAATATGTATGTATGTGTGTGTTTAATGAATTTTTTGAATCAAGATTCAGTAAGATTTATACAACAACTATTGATCAATGTCTCTTAAGTCTCTTTTGTCTGTGCGCTCCCCTTCCATCTTTCTATTTCCTTGCAAGCTTTGATTAAAGAAATGGAATGTTTATTCTTTAGGCTTCCCTAAAGAATTTAGGTGTGGATTTTGCAGTTGCATTTCCATGATTTTATTTTACTTGTTTTTCTGTCTCTTGGATTTCCTATAAAGTTGTAGTTAAATCTAGAGACTTGATCAGAATTCGGGTATGATGTGGGTTTTTTTGTTTGTTTTTTTACTAGACTGCTTCATAGGTAGTATTTGTATAGTTCCTTCTGGAGGTAATAAACGTCTGATTATCTTTTTTTATGATATTATTAGCCATAAATGATCATTAATTCATAAATTATCGGGACGCCTGGGTGGCTCAGTTGGTTAAGCAGCTGCCTTCGGCTCAGGTCATGATCCCAGTGTCCTGGGATCGAGTCCCACATCGGGCTTCTTGCTCGGCAGGGAGCCTGCTTCTCCCTCTGCCTCTGCCTGCCTCTCTGCCTGTGCTCTCTCTCTCTTTCTCTCTCTAACAAATTAAATAAATAAATAAATAAATAATCAGTAGATCCGTTAATTCATTAGGAGTAGTTTCAATTCTATTTTTCCTTCCTTCTTTATTAACTGAAATGTGTCTATAAAGAGAAACTACCCTTCGTCAGCTATTTGGTTACCCTTAGCTATAAATCCTATGAGAATGGCAGTTTGATTTTTTTCCCTTTTATTTACCAGTTAACAAAACAATAAGGTGATCCCCTAACATCCTTCACTGGTGACTAATGAAGTTTTGTTTTTTACTTGAACATTATTTGAACTTTCAGATTTAAGTGTATATGATGGCTTTTACTTCATCATAGTTCTCATTCTTTTAGAAGCAAAAACTGTTGAAAGGTGGGACAATTTGATTATCTTTGGTCAGTAAGGTTAGCTCCGAAGTCCTTTTTTTTTTTTTTTTTTTAAGATTTTATATATTTATTTGACGGAGATCATAACTGGTGAGAGGCAGGCAGAGAGAGAGGGGGGAAGCAGGCTCCTCGCTGAGCAGAAAGCCTGATGCGGGGCTTAATCCCAGGACCCTGGAATCATGACCCGAGCCGAAGGCAGAGGCTTAACCCACTGAGCTACCCAGGCGCCCCTCCACAAAATCCTTTTGATGTGACTTCACTATATCTCTCATAATTCCGTTGGTTTCTGATATGGCAAGGTATTTCAGGCACATCTTACACACATTCTGCCCCAGTCTTGGAACCAATTATTTTTCTAAGCCCTTGTTGCATTTGTTAGAAAATAGTAAGTATATAGAGACCATAGTATAAGCTAGAGACTATTTCTGCTTGGTATGTCATTGTCTCTAGCACTTATTGGTTTGTCAGAGTTAAAAATTATTTATTTTTCTTATGGATAAAATACATCATGAGTTCATGTCAGTACTTCCAATTCAGAACCACAGAGTTTTCACTTAACTTCAACAGTCTTCTGTGTTTTCTCTCAGTTGTTTCAAAAATTTCACTTTTCACCAAAGATTACTCGTTTGCTCATTTGATTTTAAGGTACCCGTAGAACTATATCAGAATACAAATCAGCACACTGGAAAAAAATAAAATAAAAAAAAAAAGAATACAAATCAGCAGTACTACCAATATGATTTCTTAGAACTCTTTGGTATTTTTTATTTTGCAGCCCCCCGCCTTGGGCTATATAAAATAATTTTGATATAGTTCCTCTTCTTTTTTTTAAGATTCTATTTATTTATTTGGTAGAGTGAAAGAGAGAACATGAGATGGGGGACGGTCAGAGGGAGAAGCAGACTCCCTACCGAGCAGGGAGCCTGATGTGGGATTTGATCCTGGGATTATGACCTGAGCTGAAGGCAGATGTTTCACCAACTGAGCCACCCAGGCACCCCTAGTACAGTTCCTTTCTGTGTGCCTAAATGCGTAAAAGAAAAATAGGATACTTAAAATACTGTAGTATTTTAATATTTGAATTCATCAATTTCATCAGATTGTAAAATTAGACTATTTAATATACTTTTACAGTTCACAAAGTAAATGCTTGGTATTTTTGCTTGCCAGGTGCTAATGTTCATGCTACAACAGCAACAGGAGACACAGCCTTAACCTATGCTTGTGAAAATGGACATACGGATGTTGCAGATGTTTTACTTCAAGCAGGGGCCGATTTAGTAAGACATTTTTATTTATTTATTTATTTATTTGTGAATGTTGCTATTCTTTCATTTACTTTTAACATTTAGAAAACACTTGGAAAGGAGATCAATGGTTTGCATACTTTGTATAAAATAACATTTTAAAAAGTTATTGTAATTGTTGTATTCATTCATTCATTCATTATATATGAAAATACTTAGTTTTTAATAGGGCATACTCTTTCTTTCCTAGGTAAAACTATTTGTTGGTTTCTTCTACTCACGCCAGTCCTGTTTGACATTCCTGAACTTTTTTTTTTTTTATTCCTGAACTTTTTAAACTTCTCTTTATTAGACATATAATTTCAAAGATATGTTTACAGAATAGAATAACCTATCAAATCACTTTGATTTCTTTTGTTTCTTTAATTAGTTTTATTTTTGAAAACAAAACTATCCTCTTCCTAACAACATTATTACAGCATTCTGTTGGTTTTCTTTTCTTTTAATGTTATCTATTTTGGCTTTTCAAAATTTCAAATGAGATGGCAGCTTCATATATGTAATAATCTTTACAACTGTGGGAAATTGTAAATAGTTTTTCACTTTAAAGGTTCATACTTCTTGATGAAATGTGTGCTTTGACTAATTTTTATTTTGGAAGGTACTTTAAATTGCTTTCTAGAGTTTGTCTCCGAATTTTCTTTTATATTTCTTAAAAATCTGTGAGACGTGCAGAGCTATAAATGTTGTAGAGAACAGATATATTAAAGTTATTTAGAAAAAATGTTTTTAATATTGCCTTCTAAACCATTTCAAGTAATAGATATTCCCCCAGATACCTGAGAACATTGTTGGAAAATAATGATTGTGGTTAACATAAATGTACAGTATGATTATGCTATTTATCATTATTTCTACTGATTCTAAATATTATAATGATAATAATAGGATTCATTCTCATCAATCAGAATCTGCCTTATCTGTTAGAATTTCTGAGAAGTGTGCTTTTTTTGCTTGAAAATTATGCAGAATGATAAATTAAGTGGATCTTAACCTTCTGCCTTCTTTCCTTTTTTAGACTTGCTTTGGGTCATCCATAAAAATTAAGAATTGAAGTATTTCATCATTTGAAATAAAGAAATAAGATATAGCATAAAAGCTATATACAAAGTTTAATATTCCTCTGAATTCTATCTGATTCTCTCCATTTTTCTTTGACAATGTCATTTTCTTAACCTGTTTGTTTAAAATTATTCTGAAAATATTAAGTAGTAAAAAGAGGAACTATCTGTTAAATAGAATCTAATACATAGCAAAACCTTATTGATTTCATCTAAGAGAACTAATATATAGCAAAACATTACTGATTTTGAGTTAAAAATCTATTATATAATATTTTTAATTTAAATGTTTTATTTTGTAGTCTTAGGAATTACATAAAGAGTGTGATTAGAGTTCCTCAGAAGAATTATGTTAAGTGAACAGATAAAAAGATTTGAATTTATCATACTATTTTACATTCCAAATGTATGATTAAAAAAGTGGCTCCAGGGGTGCCTGGGTGGCTCAGTGGGTTAAAGCCTCTGCCTTCGGCTTAGGTCAGAGATCCCACCTGGGATCGAGCCCACCTGGGATCGATCCCTCCCCGGGCTCTCTGCTCAGCAGGGAGCCTGCTTCCCTGCCTCTCTGCCTACTTGTGATGTCTGTCAAATAAATAAATAAAATCTTAAAAAAAAAAAAGTGGCTCCAATAAATATATATCTTAATTAAGTAGGGTAATATTACTATCCTAATATGATCATTTATTCTATTTTACAATCTTATCTTCACATTCATATTTATTTGTAATTATAACCATAGTGTAATATAGTTGTTTTCTATTTTTTTCCACTGTGTGTTCTACATATTGCTACATAGTCTCTATATTTATAGCTCTTCCATTAACAAACCATGATTCACTTATCATTGAACTTTTGACTTCCTTTCATTTTTCACAGTATAAATACTATTAGGTTTAATAACTTCATGAGCATAGCTTTTTTTTCTTTTGAATAACCTCATATATTGATTTTAACTTTAAAAATATATTGCTTGTTCCATGCTTTTGCTATCTGTGGAGAGGCTTTTCAATTTTAATATTAGTTCTTTTCCTGATTAATAAAAAGCTGTACTCATTCTTTATAAAAAATATGGCAAGCATGGGAAAGTATAGTAAGTTTGGTTTAAAACCTACAAATAAACTTTGTGATTTCAGGCTTTACTATGTAAGCCAGTGGGAGAAACAAGACATAATAACAAAAATAAGAAGTGAGTTAAACAGGCAGATCAGTCCGAATCCTGAGAAAAAGTGACTGATCATTTTTAACAGCTGGACCTTACAAGGCAATAGTATCTTTCTTGTTTGCCATTCTTTGCTGCCACCTCCTAGTATCTGTTTTGGGCTATACTAATTTCCTGCTTTCCTTTGTAGATAGAAGACTCTCCACTCCCATTCTATCTCTGGCATCCCACTGGTGTGTTCTGATACCTATCTTTGTTAGTTGTTTAAGTAAAATGAATTTTCTATGTGTATGGGCTGGCTGAGAACCTTCATTTTGGGGGGAACTATTTTTACCTTCAGTTTTAAATAAGGATGCCCAAGTCAACCTTGGAACACAGTCCGAACCAAACCCTATGCTTTATTAAATTTTAGAGCCTAACTCTGGCCACAGTTCAAGGTTTTGGTATAATAATTTGTGAAAAGGAACTTAAAAGCTATTGTTTCTCATTCTTTAGAATGTTTTGTACCAGAATCAGTTAGGATATTAATTATGGTTTTAAAAACTTTTAATGCAACAATTTGGTTTTCTTGTATTGTTGCCTGAAATGAAACTGAAAACTTTTATGGCTTTTCATTCTAAATGTATAGTAGGTATAATTGAGGACTTAGTTTTAAGGGAAATCTAGAATTTTCTTATTGATTGCTTTTAAAAAATTCTCAGCTAGAACTGATGGCATACTTGAGCGTTTTCAGGTAGATCCTCAAAATTTGTGCATGTTCTAATTTGAAACTTAGTTATTTAAAATGTCAACTTTTTCTAGTTTTAAAAATATTTTAAATGACATATAGATATTTCTAGTAAAAAGGACACTAAATATCATATTTAGAGGTTGTGGATTGATATATATAGCTTGTTTAACTTTTTAATAATTGAATAAATTTGAATAATCTATTTAAAACTTTTGGACTTGATTAGTATCCTTAAATAGACCACTTAAAATGTTCTTTTTGAAAATAAAAAATTAAATGAAAAATTGTCCATTGATTCCAGATTCATTTGAAAATTCTCCCTGTTTAGCATGCAGAATTATTTTAACTACTCTATGAGTAGATAACCTTGAGCAGATCACCTAATTCATATCTTCCTGATGTTTGCATCTCTTATTACAACAGTAATGGGAATTGCATATTGAAATCAAGATTATTCCTTTATGTGTTTTCTTTGTCTACATAGCATCTTTGTTTATTGGGCCCAGGTTTATTTTTAGTATTTGATAATGATTATAGGTATATGAGTAAACCCATTTTAAGAAAATTTATATTAATTAAGTAATGCATTAGCATTACTTAAAATCTAAAAGAAATATATTTTAAAAAATTGCCTTTGGAAATGACTTAATCTTGTTTCTTTGAAAAGGAATTTTCATATTATTTGTGTCCTCACACATTTGTTACTGAACTCTTTGATCAGAAATTACCAATAACACCATTTCATAACTGAAATCGACCAACTCTTGTAGTCTTTTAGAACCTGCTCTGGTGTTCTTTATTACTCTAAGCTATTTTCCCCAGTTACTGGTCTTTGGGCCAGAAGGCAAAGGTTTAGTATTTCATACTTGTTCTCATCGCTGTAGCCAGCTAGCTTTAGCTAAGGCACATATCAGAGGTGTTTTGACTTGGTGTTTATGTTTTCCAAGTCATTTGTGAAGATTATAGAATCTTAATCTTTTCATCATGACATGTTAATTTTGGTATTAAAACTTCGGTACATTTGTTAGAATAGGAGAAATAGTGGTCATCTGTAGAATGTCCTTCACCTATATTTGCCAGCAAAACTGAATTTGAAATGGGAGAAAGAGTGATAATATAAATCAGTTAAATAAGTCTTCAGCTCCTTGGCCTTTCATTTCTAAAAGAGGTATATTGTAGTATAACTGATCAGTAAGTTCCCCACTCAAGGAGAACTTCCTATGATAAACAACTAACATAGGTATTAAGGGAATGTAAGTACATTTTAGTTACGTTCATATGGAGAGATTTAGTGAACCACCTTACCATTTTATAGGCCAGCATTGCTATTTGAAAGTAGAACTTACTATAGGAAGAAATGCTTATGGAAGATATCTTATAATCCTATATCTGAATACAAGTCTAACGAGCAGCAAAGACTACACTTAGTTGTTTAAAAAGAACTAACGCTATGGAACATTAGACAGGACATCTAAGTTTTCAGTATAGCCATCAAATGACTAATTAATACTATAAGCAGACATTTTCCTCGATTTTTCCATCTGTACAATGAAATTTATTTATTATTATTTTCTGACCTATTTTACCAAGTCATGTAAATATTGTTACTTTGGCTCTGCTGGGTATCCTTGGGCAAATCACTTAAATTCTCCAGGCTTCTTTGTTTCTCTTCCTTCTCTTTTTCCTCACCTCCTCTTCTTCTTCCTTTTCCTTTTCTTGTGAGGGGTTTAGACCAGATGATCTTTAATTACCTGACTTAAGTCTAATTTTGTGATCTCTGAAGAACAAGTGAATTCCCTATTTGGAGGTATTAGATGGATTAGATGATCTTGAATGTTTTGTTAGTCCAAGAATGTGTAAAGTGCTATGAGATCTTAAAGAAGATGAATTTTTAAGATTATAAACCATCGGGACACCTGGGTGGCTCAGTTGGTTAAGCAGCTGCCTTCGGCTCAGGTCATGATCCCAGCGTCCTGGGGTCGAGTCCCACATCAGGCTCCTTGCTCCGCAGGGAGCCTGCTTCTCCCTCTGCTTCTGCCTGCCACTCTGTCTGCCTGTGCTCGCTCGCTCTCTCTATAACAAATAAATAAATAAAATCTTTTAAAAAAAAAGATTATAAACCATCATTACTAATAATGGTGCTAAGTATTATACAAATTATTTTCCCTCTTAAAATATTTGTATTAGATGCATTTTAATTACCCCAGACATTATTTTGGGTGTTAACTGTAATTACTAGTTAGCAGATTTAACTTGTCATAAAATACCCTATAGATTATCTTAATAGATAGAAAAGTTATTTATCCCTGGGGTGCCTGGGTGGCTCAGTTGGTTAAGCATTTGACTCTTTTTTTTTTTTTAAGCGTTCGACTCTTGATCTCAGCTCAGGTCTTGATCTCAGGGTCATGAGTTTGGGCCCCATGCTGGGTGTGGAGTCTACTTTAAAAAAAAAAAGTTATTAATCCCTAAAATACACAATTGACTTAGTAAGTCTACCCCAGTAAAGAATAATCTGGCATTATAATGCTAAGTCATTACCTCTTAGTCATCTATTAATATTTTATTCTACTTAAATACTATTAAAAAAGTAGGAAGAGATTCTTTGACATGGATTTTTGTTTTAAATGAACTATTTCCGGGACGCCTGGGTGGCTCAGTTGGTTAAGCGGCTGCCTTCGGCTCAGGTCATGATCCCAGCTTCCTGGGATCGAGTCCCACATTGGGCTCCTTGCTCGCCAGGGAGCCTGCTTCTCCCTCTGCCTCTGCCTGCCACTCTGTCTGCCTGTGCTCGCTCTCTCTCTCTAACAAATAAATAAATACAATCTTTAAAATAATTAATTAATCAATTAATTATAAATAAATAAATAAATAAATAAACTATTTCCTCAAGAATATGTCTCTCAGTTATCTTTGGAATATTCAATTATAAATACATTCTTTTTTTTCTTGCAGTCAAAGTTTATTTCGAGTAGCAGTATAAACTTGTGTTCATCTTCTCATCTTACATACCTTAATATTTTTCAAAATGTCCTCTGTGTAGGATTGTTTTTACAGCTTCAGCTTTCAAGTATACACAGGCAATGTTCAATGAGAGACAAAGAATTTAGAATGCCATTTTACTTTAAGATGTTTACCACCTTGGGGCACCTGGGTGGCTCAGGCATTAACCATCTGCCTTTGGCTCAGGTCATGATCCCAGGGTCCTGGGATAGAGCCCCACATTGGGCTCCCTGCTCAGTGGGGAGTCTGCTTCTCCCTTTCCCACCGCCCCTGCTTGTTCCCTCTCTCACTGTCTCTCTGTCAAATAAATAAATAGGATCTTCAAAAAAAAAGATGTTTACCACCTTGAAGAAGGGGTGGAAAAGGGAGAGGATACCAAAGGCATGAGATAGAGCATGTTTATTTCTTTTGCTCACAGCAAATCTGTTTTAGATGAAATGGATCAGAGGAGATATATAAAACCAACCTAAGGAAGTGTGGTAGGTACAGAGCATTGCCAGTTATGGGGTATTTGCCATATTGAGTAGAAGTTGGTTCTGTACCAATCCTTAATTTCCTTGTTATTTTGGCTAAATTATTATTATTTTTTAAAGTTTAAAATTGAAAATTTTTTCTTAGGTTTTTTTTTTTTTTAAGATTGTATTTATTTATTTGACAGAGAGAGAGAGATCACAAATAGGCAGAGAGACAGGCAGAGAGAGGGGGAAGCAAGTTCTCTGCTGAGCGGAGAGCCCGATGCACGGCTCGATCCCAGGACCCTGAGATCATGACCTGAGCTGAAGACAGAGGCTTAACCCACTGAGCCACCCAGGCACCCTGAAAATTTTTTTTTTTAGTTTTAAATAGGTGATATCTTTACGTGGTTCAAAATTCAAATGTAAAAGTGCCCTGTGGGCACCTACTTTCCCTCTCCATTAGCCATAATGTTCATTTCCTGTATCCTTCCAGAGATAGTTTATGTGTGTATGATGAAAAGATGAAAAGTCACATATGTTGAAAGAAACAGTTATCAATGTTCGGTACTTTGTATAATTCCTTATTGAGATAGAATTTTGGTTTCCACTATACTGATTTTCTCCTTGGTGTAGACCATAGCTTTTAAGGATTTATTTAAAAACATTTTTAGTATTTTATTAATGTTGAAGCACTTTAACACTGATGAGGAAATTGGGTACTTTGAATATGTCATAATGGTCTATTTTCATCCCTAACCATAAAGTAGGCTCTCTGACTCTTTTTGCTTTCCTTGGATTGAATTCTACCAGCCAAATGAACTTCTTTGGGCACTTTTTAGAAAGTTGAAATTACATGACTTGGACATGGATGAGTTAACACTCTCTGGTTCTTATTTGTGGAATTTATTTCCTTTGAAATGAGATTTGATGTGGACTTCCCTCAAAAGAAAAAGTTTTGAAAGATTAATTTGTTACCTATATTAAATCTTATGAAATAGAAATGTGGACCAGGTCCTCTTTCATAATTTTTTTAAAATTTCAGCAATATGTCATTTGTCCTTCTAGACATTTCTATCCCCAAGCATATGTATAGTCCATGTATGTTAGCAATGTCTTTTTTTATATGAATGGATTTGTTATTACATATACTCTTCTGTAACTTTTTTCTGTAATATTTTTCTATGTTCCTATAGATTTCTCATTCTTTTTTACAGTTACCAGGGTTCTATGTAATTTATTGACCATTTATTTATTCATAAACTTCTGGGTTATTACAGTTTTTAAATACTATAGATATGCTATACTATATATTGTCAAACATATTTACATATTTTTGCTACTTTTGTGAATTTATCTATAGGGATAAATTCCTAGAAATGAAATTACTGGTTATCAGAGGATCCACATCTAAAATTTTGATAGCTGCTGCCAAATTGTTCAAAAATGCTGAACCAGTCTGCATCTCTATTCACAGTTGAGACCTGATTCCCCACATTCTTTTTGAATTATAGTGAGTGAGTTTCTTCTCTTTCTTTCTTTTCTTGGTTTAATTTTCTAATCTTAAGCCATAGTCCCCATGTTTGTTTTATCTAAAAAATCTTTCTGTATTCCAAGTAGCTCTGTGAGCTGCTTCTTAATTGCTCCCAAAGCTTTTGTGAACTACATAAAACACAGGTGTAAAATTACTTTCTGAAAGAGTATTCAGACATCATCTACAAATGCAAATTTTGAAATATTTTTTAATTTCCTTAACGTTGATTTTTTCAAGAAAATCAGGTATTCAGACAATATTGATTTCATTCTGAAAGAGGAGAATAATGTATCTTCTCCCATAGGATTTGCATGAGTTATGTTTTTTGTATTGTCATTTTTTTTATAACATTTATATTTACAGTCTTTTTTTTTTTTACACTATTTCTCACATCGTTTAAATTTAACTGTGCATTTAGGGGATTTACTGTTTATCTTACTACTCTTATAGTAGGTAGCCTTATAATTTCCTGAGTTCCTAAACCTGACTCCCTTTTGGCTGGCTGATATTGGCATTTTGATTTGAATTTACTTTCCTCCCCCAAAAAATGAATTCACAGATGCTTGCATTTTTGAGACTACTATATGTTCTATTTATGAATGAATGTAACCATATATAGAATTATTGAATTGCTTCTTTTTTCTCCTCAAAATTTAAAACCCTCTATTGTACTGTCTTCTGGTACTGAATATTTCCAAAGCTTGCTGGAATATTCCCTATTATGTGTAAGTTGCTTCCTTTTTTTGCCTGGATTATCATGAGTCTTTCATTATACTTTTAAACCTCTGAGATTTCATCAGACTATGTCTTGGTGTTTATTATTTTATATAATTTTCCCTGGAAATTAGAAGATTTTAGGTCATCTTGTTAGGTGACAAGATCTCTCCTCCCCCTCCTTCAGTTTTCTTGTATTATATCCTTGAATGCTTCTTTTTCTATTCTACTTTCTTCTGGGATATTTATTATTGGTATATTGGATTTTTCTTGTTTCTTTTATCTTTATGTCTAATTCTTTGCATTTCTTTCTTTTTTCCTCTGCATTGTTTTTCTTAAGCCCATCCTCCAGTTCACTATTTTTTTCTGTACATTTCTGCTTCTATGTGATTTTCATGATTTCATGATTTAGTTTCTTCTCTTCTTCCAACTTATTTTTAGAACTTTTCTTGTTGTTATATCACTTTATTCAGTTACTTAAGAATTCAGGTTCTCTTTATTTGGAAGTATAGGCAATATTTGACTAAAAATTTATTGTTCCATTTTTGTAGGAATTTCTTAGTACACTCTCTGTTGGATACTCTGTGCTTACTATTTATATTTGAATGAGGCTGGCTATTTATTGAACATCATGTGGGGGTGGGGCAGAGAGAGGAATCCTGATAGCTTCTTCAGATTATATAGTTGTCTCAGCATACTTTTTCACCAAGTCTCCATCTTAGGAACATACATCCCCCTAAGCACATCACCCAAAGAAGAGGTAGGAGTGACTTAAGAGTGTAGTTTTCTCAGAGCATCTGGATGGCTCAGTTGGTTAAATGCCAGACTTATGATTTCAGCTCAGGTTGTGGTCTCAAGGGTCATGAGATGAGCCTTGGCCTTGCACCTGAGTCCCTACTCAGGGGGCAGTCTGCTTGAGATTCTCTCCTTCTCCCTCTGTGCATCCCCTTGTGCGTGCTGTCCATGCACTCTCTTTCTCTCTCTCTCTCTCATATATAAATAAATCCTTTTTTAAAGAGTTAAAAAAAGAGTGAAACTTCCTTTAGGCCAAGTTTCTTTTATTGGAGACTTAGTTGACTCTGGTTAGTGACTGAAAAGATTATTGCTGTTTCTTCTATTGTATCCCTATCTCACCTTCAGGTACTTTCTGTCACAACTTTAGATTGAGAAAAAATAGATCTATTCCATATCTCAAGTTCTTTGGAAGTTCCTGATTTAGTTGAAAAGTATGAGTGCTTAGGGCATTTCTCAGAGAGAAAACTATATAAGTATTTAAACACTTTATAGTATTTTCCTTACTTTTTCTCCCAACTTCTGATATTCCCAAATCCTTTGATTTAAATATTTTCCTTGGTTAGATATTAAGACACTGCTCTTGATTCTGTGGCTCCAGTTGTATTTCAAGACAAAGGCATGAGTTCAAGTAATTCAGCAGAATTTTTCTGTGTGTGAAAGTTTATACTGAACTTATAGAGAACCACATTATCAGACCCTTAAAAAAAAAAACACATAGTCTGCTTCTGAGATTATGATCTCTATAGATGAGAATCTCTTTAGTTGAAGATCCTGAGTTTACAAAGCCCAGAACCTGAAATACCAGTCACAAGGTCTTCATGGCCAAATGTGATTTTCATTTTTGGAATAAGATCCGTGAGTTCTTCTTTTTCCTTTCACAGGACAAGCAGGAGGACATGAAGACTATTTTGGAGGGCATAGATCCGGCCAAGCATCAGGTGAGG
Source organism: Taxidea taxus jeffersonii (assembly GCA_003697995.1). Taxonomy (NCBI): domain Eukaryota; kingdom Metazoa; phylum Chordata; class Mammalia; order Carnivora; family Mustelidae; genus Taxidea; species Taxidea taxus. The sequence continues at coordinate 122,112 of ML106451.1, forward strand.
GAGGCCTTTGATGCTTGTAAGCTACTACATAAGGAATAGATGTTGTAGGTAACCAAAACTCTGGATATCTGAATTACAGCCAAGAAGTTCCAGGACCTTGCTGGGTGACAAAGGAAATTTTCTTCAATTGAAAAAGATTATGAGGTTCCAATAAGAAGAGATTTATGTTACTAGTAGTTTGCTTCCTTAGTATTCTTTTTTTATGTGGTATTCCTAAAAAATTTCTTAGGTGAAAATAGGTTTTTTTTTATTCAGATAGTTCTTTTGCATTCTTCCTTACTGGGAGATTCAACATACTACAGAGAGAAATCCTCAGCTTTAAAGTCCTTTGCATTCAGCTTTGTTCATCAAAAATCTGAAACTCAGGCTTAGGGAGTTATATTGGATTGTTTTTTATATAATCCTCAAAAAAAAATTAGGTGAAGCATTTACTGTATTATTCATGCCATTAATTTCTTTTTTTTTAAATATTTTATTTATTTTATTTGCCAGAGAGAGAGAGAGCTCAGGCAGACAGAGTGGCAGGCAGAGGCAGAGGGAGAAGCAGGCTCCCTGCTGAGCAAGGACCCCGATGTGGGACTCGATCCTGGGACTGTGGGATCATGACCCGAGCCGAAGGCAGCTGCCCAACCAACTGAGCCACCCAGGCGTCCCTCATGCCATTTATTTCTATAAAATTAAAATTATTTTTGTAAAATTGCCCCCTGTAATTTCATTTTGAAATTGTTTTTTAAGAAGGTAAATGCTTATTCATAAGCAAACATTTCTTTTTTTTTTTTAAAGATTTTATTTATTTGACAGATAGAAATCACATGTATGCAGAGAAGCAGGCACAGAGAGAAAGGCAAGTTCCCTGCCAAGCAGAGAGCCTGATGCGGGGCTTGATCCCAGGACCCTAGGATCATGACCTGAGCCGAAGGTAGAGGCTTTAACCCACTGAGCCACCCAGGCGCCCCATAAGCAAACATTTCTTTTAAGAAAATGTTTTGAATTTGTGCGTTTTAAGAGTCAAGCAAATTTGGTATCCATTTTAATTCAGAGAGATTTGTTTAAACTCAGGAAGCAGTGCTTAATTTTAAAATCAGGAATAAATTGTGATTATATCACAGTTAGCTTAGGCCTTCTAAAATAAATTTTTCAGTATCAAGCCACTCTTAATCAAAATGCTTGTTAAGGATCTTCATTATTGTCTTGTTGAATGAGAAGCTGCCATATTCATTCTATTTTGAACCAAGTAAAATATTTCACAAAACATTATGTGAAAATATGAATTTTTACTCAGTTGTATAGTATCCCAGGCTCCTATCAAGAATGTAAAGCTGAGTGTTATTTCAGATAAAGTATTTCTTTCTTCTCAGATCAGTTAAAGGAAACGTGATTATAAATCTCTTCTCTAAGCCGTAAGTCTCAAAAACTTGGGGTACTTTTTTTAAAATGGCTTTGTGGCCCCACTTTTATTAGAGGTTCAGATTCAGTAGATCTGAAATGGGGACTCTGCATTTTATTTATTTTATTTTTTTAAAGATTTTATTTATTTATTTCAGAGAGTTAGAGCATGAGAGGGGAGAAGGTCAGAGGGAGAAGCAGACTCCCTATGGAGCTGGGAGCCCGATGCGGGACTCGATCCCGGGACTCCGGGGTTATGACCTGAGCTGAAGGCAGTTACTTAACCAACTGAGCCACCCAGGCGCCCCGGGACTCTACATTTTAAATGATATCCCAGGAGATGCTGTTGGCAAGTTCTCCATATTCCACACTTTGAAACATTGCTAGAGTCCGTCGATTACTCAGCGTCAGTGTTGAGTTCTCTTCCTTTTCCATCTTTGCTTTATAATCCGTCATTCTTTCTCCAACCAAACCAAGTAAGTTTGGTTTTTCTCTTTGTTACTTGTGATTTTTAGAAACTGAGCTAAACACAAGCCCTAGAGTAGTGCCTCAATCTTTTTACCGTCTCAGTTGTCCTAAGGGATATGAATAAGATCAGTAAGAGCATATCACTAAAGTAATAATTAAAATACAGTGGTGGATTAGAAGAACATAACCCCCCAGTGTAGAACATCAGAATCCTCTAGTGTATATATATACGTATATATATACACAAAACTATATATATATATAGTATAAAACAGTCTCCTCTCCCTCTTCTGTGATTCTGGTCTTTCCCTTAACAATGTCCTCCACCAATTTAAGAAGTACTGCCTCTGTAATATAGTTACAATCCTTAGATGTATACCTTGGGTGTGCATGGCTATGATTTTAAGGGAAATCAACTTACTTTTTAAAAAATAAACTTAATTTTAAATTAAATTTTGTTATCTAAATCCAAATGGGGGAAAAAATGCACCCTTTTCCTCCTAGTCCTTATTCCTCAGAACCAAAACCTTGCAGTGTATTTTTCATGGATATGATTTTAGGGGACTTAAAACGTTCTAATTATCCATTTATCAATATATTTCAACCATTATTAATTAGCTTACCTTAATTAACTTTAAATATGACCTACTTTTTAAATGTTAGGTTTTTATTAAGGAATAATGTACATATTTTTTAGTTTTACTATTCAAAGCTAGAAAACTTTTACCTGTTTTTTTCTTGATCTAAAACTATTTGTGAAGTACCCAAAATTCCCAATACCTTTTCTTTTAAAGGCCAAGTTCTCTCTTTCTAGGTTATTGTATTTTTAATGAGTCCTTTTCAGCTATCTCAAGTTTGTTTAAATATAAGTACAAATGACATCCAGTCAAGGAGGTAAAGTCATTGTTAGTGTATTTTGAAACCCCTCTGCTCTCTGTTGTTTCAAGTATGTAGATATAATAAATAAAATACGGGAGAAAAACAAACTAAAACTCTGTAGCTACAGTCAGAAAAAGGATTAAAGAACACTAGACTAGAAGTGGAGCGTGGATCCACAGCTGAAGCTATAGGCCCAAGGAGAATTAAAATTTTAAAGAAAGGGAGCACGTGGGGGCTGGGATTTCAGTTTCTGTAGGCAATAGGGACTGAATGCATCACAAATGGAACAGACGAGTAGATCTAGTCTACTTGACTGAAGCAAGGAACTGGGGACCTTATTGCCCCACCTGTGAACAAAGATGGGGAAAAAAGCTACAATCAACTTCCTTGTTGCAGTTAGAAATGATCTATTTGTTCTTGGTAGAATGAAGATACAAAGACAACAGAGTAACTAAGAACTTAGAAGACACTATTTTTTTATTTAGTGAGCAGAACTAAAATAATTCCATGAGACCAGAAGTTTAAGTTGCCAACAAAGATCTCTTGCTGACATGGACTTTTAGGGTCAGATTCAGGCAACTTTAGATCATCTGATGAGAAGGAATAAGTTTGTAAATAGAAATAAAAGAAAAAACTCTCATGCAAATTGAGCTTTTCAAAAAAATTATGAAGCTCAAGAGCAAATCTACATGGAGAGATAGTCAAGATGTAGCAAACAAACAAAAAGCAGCAAAACAGGAGACTTCAAGCCCAGGCAATTGAGATAAAAGACTTTAAACATGCTTATTTTAAATTATAACCAGTAGCCATAAAACAACATGAAACAATGAAACAAAAGCCAATAATTATGAATTAAGAACAGATGGGTATGAAATAAAAAATGTTCACTTTGTGAGAGGGAAAGTTGTGGAAATAAAATATATATGGGATAAATAATATATTGGACTCAGTTGAATAAAAAATTAGTGAATCAGGTGATTAATTGAGAAATAACACAATATAGCATAAACATAAAGAAATGGAAGATTTTATGAAAGAGAAATTGAGAAAAAGAGGGTAGATTGAGAAGCTCTACCACACATTTGAAATTTCTGAATGAGAGGATAGAAATACATAGTAGAGTCAATGTTTGAAGAGATAATGATAGAGAATTTTCTGAAATTGGAGCCAGATATGAATACTTGATTGAAAAATTAATAAGTAAAACAAATGAAACTGTAGAATTTGAAAGATAATAATATTTTAGAAGCTACTAGAAGGGAAAAAGTGCATTACTTCAAAGGAACAACAATCAAATTTTTGACAGCAGATTCTCATCAACAGTAATAATCACAGAAGACAGTGGGAAGTAATATCCTCCAAATACCAGAAAAAAAAAATAGAATTCTGTACTCAACTACTCTTCCAGAGAAGGAAAAATAAACTTATTTTCAGATCTACAAAGAATAAAAGAGCTTACCACCTCAGATTGCCAAAAGAACTACTAAAAGATATATACATCAATAAGGAGACAGATATATCCTGGAGGAAGGCGTGGGATGCAGGAAGCTACGGTAAGCAAAGAAATTAGTAAAACATATTATAAATATAAATTTTTAATACAACACATAAATTTTTATGCTTAAAACCAAAGTAATACTAAAGTTCTAGACAGCAGTAGCGTGAAATTCAGAAGGATATGTTAAAAGGTTGAAAAACCATGCTAGAGTCCCTCTGTTGTTCAGGAGAGAAGGATCAGGTACTGGATAACTTAAAAAAAAATTTTTTTTTTTGCAAAATATGTCAGTAATCAGAAAAATATAAATCTGTTGAACACAGTTGTTAAAGGGAAAGACTTTTGAATTAGATTAAAAATGAAAATCTAGCAAATTCTGTCTTCAGGGGATAAATCTAAAGTGAACTAATATAATAAAAAAAATAAAGTGAACTAATAGGGGAAGATTGACAAAGTGATGGAAAAAGTTATGTAAGGCAATATTAATATCCAATGAAATGGGATTTTTTAAAAAGATTTTATTTATTTATGACAGAGAGAGATAGCGAGAGAGGGAATGCAAACACAGGGGAGCTGGAGAGAGAGAAGCAGGGAGCCTGATATGGGGGTCGATCCCAGGACCTGATTGTTATTAATTAATAACAATCTACCGTCTAAAGAAAATAGAAAATTACAAAGTTACAAGAAAGATAGGTCTATATTTGTGGTGATAGGATTTTTTCCCACAGACTTCTATATCAAACTGATCAAAGAGATAAAGCAATTGTTAAGAATAGAAAAATCAGGGCGCCTGGGTGGCTCAGTGGGTTAAGCCGCTGCCTTCGGCTCAGGTCATGATCTCAGGGTCCCGGGATCAAGTCCCGCATCGGGCTCTCTGCTTAGCAGGGAGCCTGCTTCCCCCCCCCCCCCCCCCCCTGCCTCTCGGCCTACTTGTGATCTCTCTGTCAAATAAATAAATAAAATCTTTAAAAAAAAAAAAAAGAATAGAAAAATCAGATTTGCTTGTAAATAGCTAACATTCTATTTCTATTATATATACTATGAATTATTTTCCAGTACATGGAATATGAATAAAATTGTCCATGTTTTAGGCCACAAAGTCTTTAAAACAAACTTCTTAGTCACATGAACTAAATTCTTTGATCTTTATTGATTTGAAATTACAAATTAACAATAAAACCTTTTTTTAAAAAACCCCATTCACCTAGAAAATGAAGAAAAATACTTTTATATAATTCATGGGTTAACGAGGCAATCATAGTGAAAATTACAAAGAAATTATCACAAAAACAACACATCAAAACTTACGTGAGAGGATACAGCTAAAGTCGTCCTTAGAAGGAAAAGTTTTTTTAATATAGAAAATGAAAGTAAATGAAGCTAATAAAAGAACAACAAACAGCACCACAAAGTAAGGAAATAATAAAGATAAAAGCAAAATTAATAGAATAGAAAACAACAAAAAATAGGAATAAAAAATAGGGAAGAAGAGCAAACTTAAAAATTGATTTAATAAAAACAAAACAACTACTGAAATAGATAAAATAAGGAAGACTATTTGTTAAAAAGGGGAAATGCACAGGTAAATGGTAGAAATTTAAAGGGAGTTATAACTATATGATACAGTAGAGATCATGAAAATTTATAAGGCAGTCATATGAAAAATCAATAAATTTGAATACTTGCATGAAATGAATGCTGATTTTTTTCCATGAATATATAAATTTATCAAAATTGACTCATGAATAGGAAACCTCAGTAAAACAATAAGTATATTACACATTGAATCAGTAATTTAAAATTATCCATCCAATGAAAGGAAGAAATTCAGATGAATTTATAGGTGAGTTTTACCAGATGCTCAAGGAATAAATAAGCCATACGTTGTTCTAGCTATTTCCAAGAACAGAGAAAGAATAAATGTTATAATGTGCAATATTTAAGTTTATAACTTTGGAAAATAATTTTCTGTGTTTATGAAGGAAAAATACCATAATTTAGATCCTAAAATTTGATTGATCTTGAGCAAATACTGGCTTTGCTAACAAACCCAACATTCATAAGTAAGTACCATATACAAATTTGATTCCTATTTTAGGGATTTATTTAGAATGAAAGAGAGCGTGCGTGTGTGCGCACAAGAGAGCAGGGGTGGGGGGCAGAGAGAGAGAGAGAGAGGCTCAAGCAGACTCACCACTGAGTGCAGAGCCCAATGCGGGGCTCTGTCCTGGGACCCCAAGAACATGACCTGTGCCAAATCAGGAATTGGCCACTCATCTGACTGAGCCACCCAGGCGTCCCTGATTCCTATTTTAAGAGAAGGATTTAGTGATCAGATATTTTGGGGCAACTTGTATATGTTGTAGGATTTACATTATTGATTTTAGGACATGAAATATTATAAATACATTAAAAAGTTGGGGCATTCCTTTACCTACCATTTTCTCAAATATAATTATGTTTTTCAAAACCAAAGAATGCATGCATATATTTTTAGGGAGGAAAATAAAATAGCCTTTCATACCTTTTATTTCAAAAATTTTTTTAGTGTGTTGAATTTTGAAATTTGATTTGGGGTGAGGATCTTGGGACTATACTTCCTGATTTTTTATCATTTAAGAGCTATTGTACTATTTTATATATGCAGAACAAACAGTTATTTTAAGTTTATTCTAAAGGAGGGCTTTCACAGTCTTTTGTCTTTGCCATTACTCACGGGACGTAGTTATGCTGATGGGTGTCACTGCTAGGCCCAAGAGAGAAGAAAGAAAGAAAAAAGAAAAGAAAAGTGACGTTAATATTGCCCACCCATGTTCTAGTAACAATGTATTATCAAATGCAGATAATGAATGTCTAATTCTGAGTTTAGCTACTAACCTTAATTTCTTGTTAAATTAACTTTTCTTTCTCTTATTTACCTAGTAGAAAATTAAAACTTCAAACCTCAGTATTAGAGGGAAGATTTGAGAGGTCAATTATACTTAGGTATATAAGTATATATACCTTATATATATTGGTAACCATATTCATGCAGTTTATTGTTTTAGATGTTAGGTATGTAATGGTAAACAAAAATGACACGATTGGTGTTCTCATGCAGCTTACAGTTTAGTGGCAGAGACATGTTACCCAAATAGTTACACAAACTAATATATGATTGAAACTTATGAACGAGTGGTTCATATAGCTATGTACATACAGATGATCCCAAACTTATGATGGTTCACTTATGATTTTTTGACCTCATGATGGTGCAAAAGTGATACGCATTTAGTAGAAACCATACTTCAAATTTTGAATTTTGACATTTTCCTGGGCTGGTGATATAAGATACTGTCATGATGCTGGGCAGCAGCAGGGAGCAGCAGCTACGGTGAGCCAGATAATCTCAAGGATAAACAACCAATGCACTCACAACCATTATGAACTCATAGAACCATTCTGTTATTCACTTTCAGTACAGTGTTCATTCATTACATGAGATTTTAAGTACTTTATTATGGAGGAGACTTTGTGCTTGATGATTTTGTCCCAACTGTGGGCAAATGCTCTGAGCATGTTTAAGGTAGGCTAAGCTAAGCTATGATATTCTGTGGGTTAGGTATATTAAATGCACTTTACACTTAAGATATTTTCAACTTAAAATGGGTTTATCCATACGTAACCCCATCGTAAGTTGAGGAAGATTTGTAATAGAAAGAGTAATTGAGTCAGGAAGTTCAAGGAGGTCTACCTTGAGGAAATAACACTTAGCTTGAGATGCGAAGGATGAAAAGGAGCTAATAGAGAAGTGTTACAGGGAAGAAAGAACAGCTTGAGCAGAAAGGCCTTGCATAGTCAGGAGTGGAAATAACACATTGCCAAAGGAGCGATTTATTTCCAGTGTGTAGTTGATTGCATTGATAATTCAGAAAAAAAGTGACATGGAGAAACTGAACAACTTTCTAGGTCTTTTTGAACGAGGTTTTCATAAAGTATATTCCATTTTGTTTTTAAGTAGATTTCTAGAATGTTAGATTTGCTTACATTTGAATGTAAATTCAAAATCCATTCCAAAGCATCACCTGTGTTAACCATCTTCTATATTTTAAAATTAGTAAAGTGTCACCTCATCAATATGTATAATAAGTCAAAATATAAATTCATTTTTATAAGAAGTTGAGAGATTCTGTACTATCAAGATAAAAATCTTTAAATCTCTTTTAGAGTATAATTCATGTCACTGTAGGCCAGTTTAAAGTATCCATTGGGCTGACAGTCTACTTATTTCTCATTGTTAGTTTGCCTAAGTTGTAGATTAGCTATAGTTATTTAACAGACTGAAAAGTATCCTATTGGCAGAGCACACTATTTTTTTTTAAGATTTTATTTTTTGGGGGCACCTGGCTGACTGTTAAGCCTCTGACTCTTGATTTCAGATAAGGTCATGATCTTAGGGTCATGTGATCAAGCCCCTTGTTGGGCTCCACACTCAGCCTGGAGGCTGCTTGAGATTTTCCCTCTCTCTCTCTCTCTCTCTGTCCCTCCTGCTTTTTCACATGTGCTCTCTCTCAAGTAAATAAATATATATTTTTAAAAAGGAGACTTTATTTTTTAAGTCGTTTCCACACCCAATATGGGACTCGAACTCAATCCCAGAGATCAAGAGTTGCATACACCACTGGCTGAACCAGCCAGGCGCCCTGAGCACACTATTTTTAAGTTGACTATGGTAGCTAAAGGATTCTCTGAGTTAATTAGAAAAGAGCTGAAGTAAAGCTTGACTTAAGCATTGTTCTCTGACTTAAGCATTGTTCTCTACCAAGTTTTTCTTTTTTTTATGTTAATTTACTTGAGAGAGAGCACACACGAATGGGGTGAAGGGGCAGAGGGAGAGTGAGAAACAGACTCCCCACTGAAGAGGGAGCCCTACATGGGGCTTGATCCCAGGAACCTGGGATCATGACCTGAGCCAAATGCAGAGACTGAGCCACCCAGGCATCCTTTATCAAGTTTTTCTTAGTAACAAAAGACCAGAACAACAGAAATTAATGTTTTCATATGTAATGAAATGAGGTAGGTGAGCAAACTTTTCATAGAAGCAGTGCATCAGCTACATTTTTTTATTTGTTTGTTTGTTTGTTTGTTTATATGTGAGAGAGCTGGAGCAGAGGGAAGAGGCAGAGGAAGAAGCAGACTCCCACTGAGTAAGGGAGCCTGATGCGGGACTCAATCCCAGGACCCTGGGATCATGACCTGGGCCAAAGATAGACACCCAACCAACTGAGCCACCCAGGCACCCTATTTGTTTATTTTATTTAAAATTCATGGGGTGCCTGGGTGTCTCAGTCGGTAAGTGTCTGCCTTCAGCTCGGGTCATGATCCCAGCATCCTGGGATCGAGCCCCACATCCGGCTGCTTGCTCAGCGGGAAGCCTGCTTGTGTTCCTTCTCTCGCTGTGCCTCTCTCTCTGACGAATAAATAAATAAAATCTTTAAAAATAATAACAATATTAATAAAATTCAGTTAACATACAGTGCAAGATTGGTTTCTGGAGTAAAATTCACCAGTTCATCGCTTACATACAGCACCCAGTATTCATCAGTCAGCTATATTTTATTTATTTTTTTTTTAAAAGATTTTATTTATTTATTTGACAGACTGAGATCACAAGTAGGCAGAGAGGCAGGCAGAGAGAGGGAGGAAGCAGGCTCCCTGCAGAGCAGAGAGCCTGATTCGGGGCTCGATCCAAGGACCCCGGGATCATGACCTGAGCGGAAGACAGAGGCCTTAACCCACTGAGCCACCCAGGCGCCCCAGTCAGCTATATTTTAATACTTAGATGACTGTAATAAGAGTTCACAGTTCTCCCATCAGTATTACTTGGCATATTAGCAAGCTCCTTTTTTTTTTTTTTTTTTAAGATTTTATTTATTTATTTGTCAGAGAGAGAGAAGGAGCAAGCACAGGCAGAGAGGCAGGCAGAGGCAGAGGGAGAAGCAGGCTCCCTGCCCAGCAAGGAGCCCGATGTGGGACTCAATCCCAGGACGCTGGGATCATGACCTGAGCTGAAGGCGGCCGCTTAACCAACTGAGCCACCCAGGCATCGCTAGCAAGCTCCTTTTAGGGGCACTTGATATTGGGATGGTAGCAAGCTGTTTTAGCATTCATTCCTCTTGCTAGCAAACTTCCTAGAAGGAACTGCAGTCTTTCTGCTATTATAAGACTGCTTCTTTTGCCTTTCACTATTCACATATTTAAGTTTTAGTCTAAAAAAAAGTCTGCTCGTTGGTGTGTTTTTTTCCTTTTTTTCTTTCCTCTTTACCCTTGAAATACTACAGTGCTTTTCTTTAGAGACTGGTTTCTCAATAAATAAAATTTAAAAAGAGAGAGAGACTGGTTTCTGTCCTATGATAGAGTTCTTATTGGTTTCTAATATTATGATAAGATCAGAATCTTCCTAATCATGTGTAAGACTAAGGTTCTTTTTTCACAATTCATATGAATAGTTAGGAAAAACATCTTTTTGACCTTGGGATTGGAAAAATGAGTCTATTTCTCTTTGAGGCTCAAACTAAACATAAGCAATATCTTTAAATACTGTTGTTTGGTATGCAAAAGTGAACTTGCCCTTAAAATGTTATACCATGTACTGAAATTAATCCTACATTTTGGAGGAATTAAGATAGGTAGTGTAAGTGGCTACAGTAAGTATTAAATCTTACTTCTCATGTCATTTGTACTAAGTGTTTAAAAATAGATGATTAGTGAATTGGCACTGTTGGATTACTTTTTTGTTTCTTTAATAGGAACATGAATCTGAGGGTGGAAGAACACCTTTGATGAAAGCTGCAAGAGCTGGTCATTTGTGCACTGTGCAGTTTCTTATTAGCAAAGGTAAGGGAAGCACAAGTAAGGATTTGTAAGAGGCTATAACTTGTGAAGAAAAAATCCTAAACTGGTGCAGTTTGTGTTAGAGCTGCTTTTCCTACAGTACAAGTATTGTATCCTAGTCTTTTATTGCTGTATTTTATTTAGTAAGTGTAGAGTTCATGAGGTACTTATTGGGATTTTTCTATATTAGTTTTGAATTTGAAGTTTGGCAACTAAGCTGTCTAATATTATTCCTGCCCAAAATTGGAAAAGCCAAATGTAAAACATCCAGCTATATTTAATAGATAGAGTATTGTTGAGCACTTAATGATAAGGCAGTTCTGCTGGCAAGGGGGTGGGGAGGCAGAAAGTCTGTAACTGTTTACTGTACAGTTGAATCAACCACATATACAAGGACATTATGTCTTTTTTTTTTTTAAGATTTTATTTATTTATTTGACAGACAAAGATCACAAATAGGCAGAAAGGCAGGCAGAGAGGGGAGGGGGGAAGCAGGCTCCCCGCTGAGCAGAGAGCCCGATGCAGGACTCGATCCCAGAACCCTGGGATCATGACCTGAGCCAAAGGCAGAGGCTTTAACCCACTGAGCCACCCAGGCGCCCCTATGTCTTATTTTTATATTCACCTAGAGGCTCTTTTATTAGAATATATTTAGGGAAAGAAGTTTGCATGATGGGTGAAGAGATAGTTCAGGACTGTTCACTACCGAAGAGTGAAATACTGTTAAACCCATGTTAGGTTGAACCACAAAACTGTCATTTTAATAACATCAAGGATGGTAATATCAATGATTTCATTTGGTTCAGCCTAACTCTGTGTTAGAGGTATTCTAGAAAGATCCTGGGGTAGGGTGGTAAAATGCAAGGAAAGTCTGCTCAGGTCATGTTGTTAAATTAAGAATTTTAAAATGTATATATTTTTAAGATTTTATTCATTTATTTGAGAGAGAGACAGCAATAGAGATAGCAAGAGAAGGCATGAACAGGCACGAGCAGGCTCCCCAGTGAGCAGGGAGCCCGATTCAGGGGTCAGTCCCAGAACCCTGGGATCATGACCTGAGCTGAAGGCAGGTGTTGAACCGATTGAAGCCCTAAAAATAAGAAATTTATTAAAAAAATAAAATAAAGATTTTTTACCTACATTCCAACAGAACTCAGATATTTTGTGCCACTATGAAACAAGTATAAAATTTTATCCTTTTAAATATACTTCTTTTCTTCTTTAATTGGATACAACTAGGTTTATTTTCTTAATTGCACATTTTTGCTACCAAATAAGGCATATCTTTACATAGTGTTACAACATAGTCTGTAAAAGGTATTTACCTCAAGCATACTGAAGTAATAATAAACAGATGGGTAACCTTTGGAATTCTCTCAGGCTCCTTGCTAAGGGGGTTATCTAGTCATATCCAACACCAACTCTACTAAGCATGTAATCAGACTTGTCAGAAAAAGGAACACATTGATTATAGCCTTTCTAGGCTGTAGTAACTACTAAACAATCCTACCATCTAAATTTATTGTTAACAACTTTAAAAATAATCACATGTTGCTAATATAAGAAAGTTAATTGGTGTGTCTTGCTTGCCCTTCCAAAAGGTACTTTTATGTGAGTTAGGGTTAGGTTCGGCTGGATATTTCTGAAAATTAAATTAATTATAGTGGTTTTGCCTGTGAGTTTATTTTTCTTTTCAGAAACGAAGTGTGGAATTAATGAAGAAGGAATATTGCTATAGTCTTAACTGTGGAGTTGAGACTTTGGTGCACTGTAATTTTTTTAGGGGTCAAAAACAGTTTATCAAAAAGGAGGTCAAGAAAGGATTTTGCATTTAGACTTTTGCAGGTCACATCGAACAAAGCTATTGAACAACTTACTAACTAGACTTTCGGATAACGTTTTTGGATATTCTTGTCTTCTCTCCATATCCAGGTCCCCGTCTCTTAAAATACACAATGTGAAGAATTAAAGCTCTCTTAAATATTGTTTTAAAAAATCTGTTTTCTCTACTTTGAGACCTGGCTATACTGCCACATTCTAGAAGTAGATAAAAAAATGTCTTTACAGGGACGCCTGGGTGGCTCAGTTGGTTAAGCGGCTGCATTCCGCTCAGGTCATGATCTCAGCATCCTGGGATCGAGTCCCACATCAGGCTCCTTGCTTGGCAGGGAGCCTGCTCCTCCCTCTGCCTCTGCCTGTGCTCTCTCTCTCTCTCTCTAATTAATAAATAAATAAAATCTTTAAAAAAATTTTTAAAAATGTCTTTACAACATTTTGAGAGTTACATACAATGATATTATTTGATATTTACATTAACTTATATATATTCATTAATCTTAGTCTTCTAGATTTTCCGTTTTAAAAGTGATATTGAATGAACGAACTATAGCTACACGCAACATTTTGGATGAATCTCACAAATATTATATTGAGCAAAAGCAGCCAGACACAAAAGAGTACACTGTATGATTTCATATAAAGTTCAAAAACTAAAATTAGTTTGGATAGTAAATCAGTCAGGATAGTAGTAGTACCATCAGAAGGGTGGTATGACGGAAAGAGGGCACAAGGTGTGGGACTTCTGGTATATGGATAACGTTCTGTTTCTTGATCTGGGTGCTGGTTACACAGGTGTGTTCACTTTGTGAAAAATTTTCATTTATGATTTGTGTACTTTTTAAAATCTATGTCATACTTCAAAGAAAATCTCTAAAGTGATATTTTTTGTGACCTTGCTTGATTCCACCTTTTTCTAAGATTGCTGTTTATGTTTCTTTGAAGGTGCCAATGTGAATAGGGCTACAGCCAATAATGATCATACAGTAGTGTCGCTGGCATGTGCGGGAGGTCATCTGGCAGTTGTTGAGCTACTCTTGGCTCATGGAGCCGACCCTACTCATCGACTCAAGGTATTCTACCTAAAAATAAGTAAATAAATAATATATGCATTGTTACAAAAAGATATTTTGTTTGCTGGTTCCAGTGCTTCAAATTCATTACTGTTTATAAATGAGTTTTGATTCTAGACAGACTGCTAAGAAACTGAATGTCGATAGCAGTTATAAGAAATTTACAAGTAATTGATTAGTGGTTTTGTCAATCTTTCTCAGGATGGCTCAACAATGCTCATCGAAGCTGCAAAAGGTGGCCATACTAATGTTGTTTCTTACCTGTTGGATTACCCAAACAATGTTCTCTCAGTTCCTACTACAGATGTGTCTCAGCTCACTTCACCTTCTCAAGATCAATCTCAGGTAAAGTAAAACAGCTGATTTATAAATTTAAAGCCTCCAAATCGATTGGGAGTTTTTGTTTAAAATTAGTTTTAGGGGCGCCTGGGTGGCTCAGTGGGTTAAAGCCTCTGCCTTCGGCTCAGGTCATGATCCCAGGGTCCTGGGATCGAGCCCCGCATCGGGCTCTCTGCTCAACAGGGGGCCTGCTTCCTCCTCTCTCTCTCTGCCTGCCTCTCTACCTACTTGTGATCTCTGTCAAATAAATAAATAAAATCTTTAAAAAAATTAAAATAAAATTAGTTTTAAGGAAAATGAATTTGTTCCTCTCTTCTATTATGTATTGAGATAATCAAGATACTAAATCCTTTAAGATTTATTTCCTTCAAAAGTACATGAAAATTACCTGTTGCCTTATTTACTGAAAAAAAAAGCTCCTTTTAAAAAACACTTAATACCAAATATAAATATAAATTTTCCACGTTGTCAAACTACTATAGCTAGGTCTTTAGGGTTATTTATTTTTAATGATTACATTAAACATAACCTTAAACCAAGGGACACCTTCTCCCTTAGTACCTCCCAAGACAGTATTAGTTATTCTAGAGATAGTTACTTTTATTAGCCAGGAAAGTGTAGTTAGCCAGGATAAATGCACCAAAAGTTGACTAAAGTAATTTTTAAACCTACCTAAAAGTATGGAGAGAATATAGAGAGTATACTAAGTATATAAAGTTCAGTGAAATCTTAAGTTCTTTTCTACAAAATTATTCTGAGAACTGCTAAGTTACCCAATTAGGGAATATGTTGGATTTTCGTTTTTGACCTGTAAAGAATTTGAACAGGGTAAATAGGCCAGTCAATATATGACTTGTACTCCTAGCTATAATCAGAACCACCAACGCACAACAAGGCTTCCTCTCTAATAAGAGATTAATACTAATTCTGTTTAGCTTAAATCATTCATTGCATATAGATAGCCTGATTTTGTCCAATTCAGTATTCTCAGAAATTATTCCTTGGTGAAGGCTTTTTTTGTTGTGTTCTGTTTGTTTTTTTAGAAACAAAAAAGTGAATTTGGTAGTATATGAAGAAAATCTAAATTTCCATTTCATTTATGGGCCCTTATTTTATTCTTTGGTCTGAGATGATATTTCTTCTGAGTTAACTTTTTAGGTTCCACGTGTACCAATGCATACACTCGCCATGGTTGTACCTCCCCAGGAACCTGACAGAACATCACAGGAGAACCCCCCTGCCCTTCTAGGAGTACAAAAAGGTTAGTTATTGAATTATTTTCCTTAAAATGGGTATTTTATCACCTAATTAATGAACTTGTAAAAGTACTTTAATGGTATACAGTCAACGTCTACCCAGAATTAATTGAGGTAGGTAATTCTGACAAATGCTAATAGTCTTACAGACTGTTTATAAAAGAAAGAAGATAAATACTAGGAAAAATGACTTCTAATTTTCTCGTTAACATACAGCTAGGTGTAGTTTTCATCTGGCACAGATAAAAATACTTACAAAGCATATCAAGTTATTGATTATATTACAGTAGCAAACATTTTATCAGACATTCATTTTCCATTTGACAGTTCTTTTGTTAAACAGTAGTATAATATGAGGAGTGAAAATGCGTGTTTGCTGTCTAGTTAAGACTTCATAGCATTGATGCAACTGAGGGAGTTAGAAGTTTAAGAATTACATTTAGTTTCTTTCATGTAATACTGAATATGGTGGGCTAACATTTATCATGTGAACCTAGACAAGTAACCGTCAAAAGTATATAAATAACATCCAAGTAAACATTAAGAAGAAGCATATACTCTTTAAAAGATTCAAGTTTATGAACTCTGATATTTTCCTGCTTTTTCACTTGTAGATACAAAGTACCTTCACTTGATAATCATGTATAGTTGTCCTGTCTGAGTTCTCTGAAATAAACTAGGTGATGTGTAAGGTACTAAAAACTATATGAAAACAAATGTATGAGCATATTTCATTTAGTATATGATAACCAAGCTCTAGATTTTTGAAATCACAATGAGATGTATAAGTATATATTAGTATCTCTTTGACTTAAGAAAAGTTGGATAGAGTTGACTGTTATAGCAGCAAGTAGAAGTTTCTTTTAAATTATGTGAATTTGAATAATTTAGAGTATCAAGGGCCTTGACCAAGGGTTACTTCATTTCTAAACCATTACTTCCAGAGATAAAATATCTGTGATCTCTCTGACTTAAGCTTTATAATGGAGTTTTCCATTGCACACCTAGCTATTCAAACTCTTCAGGAAATAAAGACTGCTGTTTTTAATTTTAACAAATAAAAAGCAGATTAAGCATGTGCTTATTAAGGAATCTAAGCATCCTAACTGACTTTACTCTTAGTAAAATATTTAAACCTAAATGTCTCTTTTTGTTTTATGTTTGGCTATATGTTGTAGAGGACTATAGTAACTTTGGCTTGGGAAATTCAATACTAAATAAGAAATGATTCAAAAAATGTATTAATAACAGAGCCACAAAATAATCAAGAAATAATCTAGGGAGGACATGGAATGTGTGCAGAGAAGTAAACCATTTTAAATTTAGATTTAATACGTAAGTCAGCAGAAATGTTTGGGTAGGGTTTCTTTTAAGTTGATGCTCAAGTGAGTAATCATATTCTTTGAATACTGAAATACCATCTGATACAGGGCAGAAACTTACTACTTAAGTTTCTTCACTTTGGTGTTTTATTACTTATCAAATAGCATAAAAATGACTAACCTTTTAAGTAGTCTCTCATTTTACTAAATTATAGGAGAAGGAAAAAATTAACACTTGTATTTAGACACTTGGGTGCTTGCTGTTGCCAGATGCCATGTGGCATTGCCAACCTAATATTTCTTTGTGTAGGATTAAACTGTAGTGATGCACTGTATTAAGATGTTATTTTAGGGGTGCCTGGTTGGCTCAGTGGGTTAAGCCTCTGCCTTCAGCTCAGGTCATGGTCTCAGGGTCCTGGGATCGAGTCCCGAATTGGGCTCTCTGCTTGGCGGGGAGCCTGCTTCCCTCTCTCTCTCTCTCTGCCTGCCTCTCTGCCTCCTTGTGATCTCTCTCTGTCAAATAAATAAATAAAATCTTGTTATCTTTTTTTAAGGATTTTATTTATTTACTTGACTGACAGAGATCACAAGGAGGCAGAGAGGAGGAGGCAGAGAGAGAGGAGGAAGCAGGCTCCCCACTGAGCAGAGAGCCTGATGCAGGGCTCAATCCCGGGACCCTGGGATCATGACCCAAGCTGAAGGCAGAGGCTTTAACCCACTGAGCCACCCAGGC
This sequence comes from Taxidea taxus jeffersonii, assembly GCA_003697995.1. Taxonomy (NCBI): domain Eukaryota; kingdom Metazoa; phylum Chordata; class Mammalia; order Carnivora; family Mustelidae; genus Taxidea; species Taxidea taxus. The sequence goes on from ML106451.1 coordinate 139,772, forward strand.
GCCCCGAAAAAAATGTTATTTTAGTATAAATCATGTGCATCATAGAATGTTTTATCACTATGAATTAGAAAAAATTAGTTGGTGATACAGATTTATGCAATGAATTACCCAGATAGATACTGAAATCATAAAAGATATATTATTACGTTCTGCTTAAAGTGACTTTTTCTCCTTAAAACATCTCATTTGTGTCTCTAAAGAAGTTCCTTTGCATGATGAAATCTCTGTTTGACCCTGTTGTTTTTGTTTCTTCTAAGTCCACAGATTGTATCTGTATTAAAATGTGATTAGGGATGAAGGAAGAGTTCTTCCTCTTCCTCCTCTCTAACACTCTCTTCCTTTCTTAGCAGTCATCTTTTAAGTTCTTAGAACATTTTACTTCTGCTTGAAGTCTTTTTATTATTTGTATCTGCATCCTTCTAAAATATTTTCGTGCCCTTTAAACTTACCTAGGTATTTTACATATATGCTACCCAGATATTCTTTTCTTTCATGATCCATGTGCAACACTTGTTCCATCCATCTTGACCCATATTCTCCTGATTTAGGAAGCTAATCTCCCTTACCCTTTGTTGGTTTTCAAAGGATTTGACATTCTAGGTGCCATCTGACAGAGGCCTCAAGATCACCTCTATAAACAAAATATGAAACCAACTGATAGTGATATGCTCAGTTTTCTAGTATTATTTAGCTTTATTAACTATAGTTTTGAATGTTCAGTTGGGAAAGGATGCATAGGTAAAGCAACTTTATGCCTTTCCAAATCAGTTTTGTAAGTACATTTGTTATCAAAGCCACTGTTGCATCTTATTTGTTATAACTGGTTCTACAGAGATTCTAAAAGTTAGGACTCATGATTATCCTCTGCAGGTTGTACCACTTAGAACGAAACCCCTACAGAACATTAAAATGATGTCAAGATAAACAAAACACATCTTTTGTGTGCACCTCAAGTCCTCTTGAGGAGTTTCTTTTCTCTGGAGTACTGCACAGCTCTTTATTGGATCTTTCTTCTGACTCTGGTAACATCTGCCCCTTCTCCTCCCCTTGGACTTCATGTATAGAGGGTTGAGTTAATCCTGCTTCCCTGAGACAATCATTCTATTGTGTTTGATGTGAATTCTTTTGTTTTTGTAAGTTCTTACAAAATGTTTACTACCTTATGTGTATTTTTAGTTTACATGAGTGGTATTGTGCTATAGATCATGTTTTCTTTCTTGCTTTTTTCACTCAACACTGTTTTACAGATCTATCCATGTGTCTGCCTCTAGACTGTTTCTGCTAGCAGCATAGTGCTTCATCTAGTATATCTTCCACTTTTTACTTGTCTTTTTCCAGTGATGGGTATCCAAATTGCTTCTTGTCCCCCACCACCACAGACAATGCTGTGATGAAAATGCTGGTATAGTCCTCTTAAGGATGTGTGTGAGAATCTCTTTGGGGTAAAGTCAGGAACAGAATTACTGTCATAGGAGGCGCTCGGGTGACTCTTCCTCTTAATTTCGGCTCAGGTCATGATCTCAGGGTGGTGAGATCGAGCACTGTGACCTCGTGCTCTGAGCTCAGTGGGGAGTCTGCTTGAGATTGTCTCTCAACCTCTTCCTCTGCCCCTCCCCCTGCCACATATGTGTGCACGCTCTCTCTCTCTGTCTCTCACATAAATATAAATTAAAAAAAGAAGAACCTGTTACAGGACTGCATAATGTTTATCTGACAAAGTGTCACAAATTGCTCTCTAGAATGGCTATGCAGTTTGCATTCCCACTAGCATTACATAAGGGTTCCCATATTACCCGTATTATACACCCTCTGTCCCATTCCCAAGCCTGCCAACCCTTGGCTTTATTTTTGTATTTGGTTTTGTACATCTTTATCTCCCCTGCTAGACTGTAAGCTCTTCAAGGGCAGGGTTTATATTGCTTGTATTTGTATGGTCCACTATGCCTTGCTTATACTACATGTTCAGATATTTGTTAAATAAATTCGTGAGTGCCAGACTAAGGTTTAGATTGTCTGAAGACAAAGAAAATTATTAAGATTTTTTTTTAAGAAGAGAGACATTGTAATCAAAGAGGATGTTTAAAAAATTAATGAAGAAGTAGTATTCTAGAATGGTTGGGAAAAGATCAAAAACAAATTTGAATATAAACTAAGAATTAAAATAATATGCTGCTTTATATCCCAGAATTGTTTATTGGAGTAGGCAACATGAAAAGTTCTCATTTTCATATCAAATCAGTAAAATTGTATAGAAATTATATGTACAGTGAATGAAATTGAGTGTTCCTCTGGAAAATTTTACTACTAATATTCTCTAGTTTAGTAGATTTCCATTATGTAATCATGCTTATGTGAATTTATCAGTGTCCAAATTTAATATCTTAATATATGAGATTTATATTAAAAAGCAGGAGGTTCAATTAATCTTTTAGCATGTTACACAGATGTTCACTCTTTGGACATTCTTGGTTAACCTTACTGTGTTAAAGATATATAGGATGCCCTGTAACTTTGGGAAATTTTGAGACAGAAATTTAGGTATAAAGGGTATAAAGGAAAAATGAGTCATTTCTTGACCAGTGGCTTTCATTTTTGACTGTGACGATAATAAGTATTTTTGAAACTCAGAAAACAATATACATATCCAGATACAAATTCCATTAAACAACATATATGCTACTACACTTAACGTACTATGTTATTCTTTTTTCGTACTATGTTATTTTCAACTGTACTTCATCAACCTTTTTTTTTTCCATGTAAGACCCAGTTGGGAGTGTTGTTTAAAATTAATTCTGGAGGGTGTGCCTAGGTGGCTCAGTCGGTTAAGCGTCTGCCTTCTGCTCAGGTCATGATCCCAGGGTCCTGGGATCGAGTCCCACATCGGGTTCTCAGCTCAGCAGGAAGCCTGCTTCTTCTCTGCCTCTGCACCCCCTGCTTATACTTGCTTTCTGACAAATAAATAAATAAAATCTTAAAAAATCATTCTGGGGTGCCTGGGTGGCTCAGTTGGTTAAACATCTGCTTTTGGCTCAGGTCATGATCCCAGAGTCCTGGAATCAAGCCCTGTGTTGGGCTCCCTGCTGAGTGGGGAATCTGCTTCTGTGTGGTAATGTAAGAAAGCAAAGGAATTGTGGAACCATGTTTAAATTTCCTTAGACAAAAACAAGTAAGGAAAAATCTACATCTATTTGTATGTCAGGTATTTTTCCCTTTGGCCATTATTTTTTTATTGCACAAAGTACTAATTTAGACACAAAAATGATTGATGGAATTAAACTCATTTTAATAGTAAACTTAATTTTTGGCAAGTATATGTCCACTTCATTCCCTCACTGTGCATAAAATAAAGGTTATATTCTAAACTATCTGTATATCATGGTTTCCTGTTACAAACTTTTTTTTGTTTTATTAATGGAAGAAAAGGAAAGTTGAGAAAGTAGGAAAATACCAGACATAAGAGTGAGATGTTGGCCTTACCTATATTCCTAAATAGTACTTTATGATGTCACTCAATGCTACTAGTGAATAGATTTAAATTACTTGTTTCTGACAGTGACTTGTTTCTGACAGGAGATGTTTTAAAAGTTAGAACTCTTACATTCTGGATTCTTATACTACCTGCTTAAAATTTTGTTGCTAAGAGGATGCTTGTCACATTCAGTACTTTTCCCAAACACTAAGGTGTTGCTTAAGCTTCTAGGAATATTAGGTGACATTATTTATTTTTACCAACTTGTTTTCTTCTAGACTTATATCTTTTATTAATGCTTTAATGTGTATCTGGGCAATCCCACTAACACCATGATTACAGATATTCAGCCATTAGCTATTTTGGGAAGAACTGTTTTTTGTCCATTATTTTCACCGTCCTCTTCTTCCTGCTACATATGTCCTGGGATTAAAGTTTTTATATTAAGTTAAATAAGTTAATTTTAGTAAATCTTGTACTCTAAGCTTATTATATTTTATTTGTTAACAAGATAGGGCTTATTCCTATCCAATGCTGTCCTAAAAATTCCAATCTTATTTTGGGTTATACTGTTTATAAGATTTTAGATGTGAGACTGTCCAGAGTGGTCATAATTACCAGTCTGATTGGTGTTGACCTCTTACCTAGTTTTCCTTAATCTTAAATACAAATTAAAGGGGCGCCTGGGTGGCTCAGTGTGTTAAAGCCTCTGCTTTCAGCTCAGGTCATGATCTCAGGGTCCTGGGATCGAGCCCCGCATCGGGCTCTCTGCTCTGCGGGGAGCCTGCTTCCCCCTCTCTCTCTCTGCCTGCCTCTCTCCCTACTTGTGATCTCTGCCTGTCAAAATAAATAAAATATTTAAAAAAATACAAATTAAATAGTAAGCACACTAGTATGTTTTAAAATTAATGGACCTTTAAAGCAACATTCATTCAGTCTTTGCAGAGCTTGAATTGTCATTGAATTTATTACATGATTGAACATTTCTTTGCTGGGGGCGCCTGGGTGGCTCAGTGGGTTAAAGCCTCTGCCTTCAGCTCAGGTCATGATCCCAGGGTTCTGGGATCGAGCCCCACATCGGGCTCTCTGCTCAGCAGGGAGACTGCTTCCCTTCCTCTCTCTCTCTGCCTGCCTCTCTGCCCACTTGTGATCTCTGTCTGTCAAATAAATAAACAAAACAAAACAAAAAAAAACAAAAAAAATTGCTGGACTAGCAGATATCTACATTGCTATTTGTAACAGTAAATCTTTACCCTTTTCTTACCTGTTGATTGTTAGTAGGTACTTGGAACAAATAAATCAAACCATGGATTCCTGTAAGGTCTTATAGAAGTTATTATTTTATCTCACAGGGATGCCTGGGTGGCCCAGTCTGTTGAGTGTCTGCCTTTGGCTCAGGTCATGATCCTAGAGTGCTGGGATTGAGCCCTGTGTGGAGCTCCCTGCTCACTGGGGAGTCAGCTCCACCCAGCCACCCCTCCCCTTGCTAGGGTGTTCTCTCTTTCTTTCTGTCTCTCTCTCCCTCTCTCAAATAAATAAATAAAATCTTTTAAGAATCTTACAAATATAATGGCTTTTGCTCTGGAAGGATAAGGTCTTGACCCGTCCCTTTGCTCAGATACAAATTTGAAATTGAATGTGGGTAATAAATTTTGCTGAAGGTTGCTTTTAAGGAATAATTAAGTCTCTTAGAATGATTGCAATAGTTTTGGAACTGTGGTATCCTGAATCTTTAAAGTCAATATCTGGGGGAAAACTGTTGTACTTTTTCATTAATAACATGTTGAAGATGTTTGAGGTACCTGTATTTTTGAGATTTCCTAGTCTAGCAAAAACAAAACAAAACAGAAACAGTTGAATCCCTGATTTTTTTTTCTCTATTGGTTTTATTACCCTCTTGTAACTCAGAGTATTAACATCAAATGGGTGATGATGTTTTTCTTTGGGCTTGAGAATCATATTGAATGCATTGGATGATCTTATTTTTAAAAATCTTGTTACCTATGTTACTCATATATGTTGATTGCAATTCAGAAGAGTAAACAACTATTTTTTACCCAGATCTTTTTTAAAAGCAAATTTACTGTTGTTTAATTTACATTCTGTAAAGTTCCTTCATTTTAAGTGTACAGTGCAGTGAGTTTTAGTAAATTTACCGAATTATGTAACCATTACTACCATCTAGTTTTAAACATCTCTGTTACTCTGAAAATATCTCTCATGCTAGTTCATAATCAATGTTCATTCTCAATACCATAACCCCAGGCAAACTACTTTCCTTTCTGTCTCTATAGATTTGCCTTTCTCTATAGATTTGATATAAATGGTATTGCACATTATGTCATCTTTTGTGTCTGGCCACTTTCACTTAGCGTAATCTTTTCAAGGTTTGTCCACCTTGTAGAACGTATCAGCTGTTCCTTTTCATTGTTGAATAGCCCCGGTTCTTCCTAAACAGGAAGAATAAGCCTTCAGTTTGCCTCAAAGTAGTTACTGTATAGTTCCCTCCATTTTATGTCCAGATGGTAAGATTGTTAATAATGATAATTATTTTGTCATGAGGAGTATCTTAATTTGTGATCTAAAATCTTAAAATAACATACATTTACTTCATTTTTAACATATACCATCAATATGAGAAATCCTGTATGAGAAGTCTGACTTTCTCCTAGGTAACACTCATTGTTTTTTCTCATAGACTTTTACATGAAAACTTTATTTAAACTCAGAATAATTGTCCTCTGAGATTTAAGTTTAATGACATTTTCAGGTAAAGAAATGTTAAAGACTTACTTAATGGAAAATTTTAGAAGGATAGGTCTGGAAAAAACTGATTTCGTATTATATTTTAATATAATAAGACATAGGTTTTGGCCATTTGAAAAACACTTTTCACTACGTTGATTTACAAGTTACAGTTTCCTGTCGTGACCTTTACTTGCACAGTTAATGGTGTGAAGAAACAATTGGGATATCTTTAATGATATCCTCAACACTATTTTGATGCTATTTTAGGTTTGATGTTCTTTAAAAGTCCAACCTAATAAGCAGAATTGTGAGATTCTTCCCTCTTTGATCTCCTTTCTCCTTGCCCCATCTTAACTTCCAAAATTCTCCTATCCTAAAATTTCGATTTTTTTAATTTAAAAAAAAGTCACATTTTTCAAATCGACAACATCCAGAGTGTGCTGTGTTGAAATAGATCAATACAGTTTAATCTGTCTCTCACTGGTGTGAATCTTTGAACATTCGTTCTACAGCATTAGTTATAAGGGTGTGGGGAGGGAGGTCCGTGTGTGTGGGAGGGGGAGCTGATTTTTTTTTTTTAGCATGGCACTTTTTCAAACATTTTTCATGTGCTTAGGTACATCCAAGCAGAAGTCCAGTTCCCTGCAGGTAGCAGATCAGGACGTACTGCCACCTTTTCACCCATACCAGCCTTTGGAGTGCATAGTAGAGGAGACTGAAGGCAAGCTGAATGAACTGGGACAAAGAATTAGTGCTATTGAAAAAGCACAGCTTAAGTCACTGGAGTTAATTCAAGGTGAACCTCTGAACAAAGATAAGATAGAAGAACTTAAAAAGAACAGAGAAGAGCAAGTCCAGAAGAAGAAGAAAATACTGAAAGAACTACAGAAAGTGGAAAGGCAGTTGCAGATGAAAACACAGCAGCAATTTACCAAAGAATACTTGGAAACCAAAGGTCAGAAAGACACAGTATCTCTACACCAGCAGTGCTCTCATAGAGGAGTCTTCCCAGAAGGGGAAGGAGATGGTAGTCTCCCAGAGGATCACTTTTCAGAGTTACCTCAGGTTGACACAATCTTATTTAAAGATAATGATGTTGATGATGAGCAACAGTCTCCACCATCCGCAGAACAAATTGATTTTGTCCCAGTCCAGCCTTTATCTTCTCTGCAGTGTAACTTTTCCAGTGACTTAGGTTCTAATGGGACAAATTCTCTTGAACTTCAGAAAGTATCAGGTAATCATCAGATTATAGGACAGCCTCAGATTGCTATTACTGGACATGATCAGGGGCTCTTAGTTCAAGAACCAGATGGACTAATGGTTGCAACTCCAGCCCAGACGCTTACCGACACTCTTGATGACCTGATAGCAGGTGGGTTAAGAAATATATCTGTAATAATTTCTCTTTAATCTGTGTGCTCAACTTCTTTACATGACCCTCCAAAAACACCAACTTAGTACTTTTCCATTTTAGAACTACCTTTGTAAAATTATTTATTCCTTGAGGTGTTTTGGAAGTGAATTTAACTAAGCTGTATACCACTAACACATGAAAGTGTTTTCCCCTTTTCTTTCTTGTTATTTGCAAAGGCAAAAAATAAAGTTGCCACGAGCTTTTATTTTAGAACTTTGGTATCCAGACCACCCTGTGGGGTGCCTGGGGTGCTCAGTTGGTAGAGCATGCAACTGTTGTTGTCCAGGTCATGACTTTGAGCCCCACACTGGGTATAGAGATTACTTAAAAAATAAAAACAAACGATAAGACAGAACATTACCCTGTGTTGTATCTTGGGTAGGACATCTCAAAGTAAAATTTCTTTATAGGCTCTAGAGATATTCACATAAGATTATACATTAAATTTTCCTGCTAGTGATTTTCATATCTGAAAATCATAATTCTAAATTAATTTATAATTTTATTAGATCAATTTAAGTATTTTTAATTAAAAGGGATGTTCAGAGAAAACTCTAAGTATTCCATGTTCTTGTATTTGTGGCTAGAAGATTCAAATTACATTGAAATTATTATCAACTGGATGATGATTTGGAGATTAGGATTTTTTATATTAACTATCTTGATGAAAGCACACAGACTGACACAACACACATACACACAGGAAAAGAAAAAAAGAAAGGCCTGGTAACCTTAAAGTATATGTTTCTGTTTATTGTTGTGTGGAAAATTACAACTAGATATGAAATGAGGTGCACAAGTTTACTTTCCCTTTCATTGTCCTTGCAGCAGTGGGAAAACAGTGCAATTAATCATTTACCTTCCTAAAGATGGCTGGTGAATGTATCACCTCCATGAGAGCCCAGTTCAGAAATGCAGCCAGAATGGCTGTTGACAGTGGATGAAGACCAAGAACTAAGATGTAGCTGGAGTGATATTCAAAGGCAGGCCAGTCCTCTGTCTCTTGATTGCAACATTTTTTTCCTTACTGTTGTCTGTTTCCTCTTGTCATATTCTCCTCCCCTCTTCCCATCCCAATTATGCTGTCCCAGTTTCCTTTCTTCTTTTGTGAGCTTTTAGCCTTCCTAATCTTTACTGAATCTTTAAAAATGTGGAATAAGCTTACTTAAATCAGGAATTTTATTGAGCATTTGTATGACTTGCAATGATTATAGAATTGTGATACTGCCTATGAGCCTCCTCTGATATGTAATAAATATCACTGTCCAGCGGAGGAATACTTAGTTTCCCGTACAGAAAATAAAAAATGCTGGGAAATGTTTTAAGGAGTTAGATTCTTTATTCTTTAATTTGGGTTTTTATGTCTTCAGCTCACAGCCACTGAACTCAAATTAACTTTGTGTCATTGGTGTTGAGAGTTGTTATAAATTATGAATAAACTCTTAGAGTTCATTTATATTCCTAATTTCTAATCTGGGTAAAAGCAGGTATTTGAGCATCAAGTATGGTTATGAATAATAATAATGAAACCGATAATATGGGAATAACATTTTTAAGACTTAGATTACATAAATAACATTATAATGTTCCTAATTGAATACTCAGTTTGCAGCCACATTACTGCTCAAACTAGTTTTGTTGTAACTTAGAACTTGTCTTTTTTTTTTTTTAATAATTTAGAAACCACTCTAAAAAGAACTTGTAGATATTAACTTTATGGTAGTACTTATGGGTGGTTCTTCTAGGGGAGACAAAATTTATTTCATCAAACTATTTTTTATGTTGAAATGGTCTTTATAAAGTTCAAAAAATTTGTTTAGGAACATTGTTTAATTATGTATTGTATTAATATAAACTAAGAAAATTTAATTTCTATTAGACATTAATATCTAGTGATAGTTGGCCTATCACTTTGTATAATATTCTTTTATTAATAAACTTTCACTTATAAATCAGCCAATAACTAAACAAATTATCTTCATATAAAAATTTCCATTTTGGTTATCTGTTTTAAAATATATAGCAATAATTAGATTTTCTTTGTTCAAGATGATGAACTATCTCACTTAAAGTTAAAAAGTGTTATTCTATTAAGACCAAGTTTCTCTTAATTTTCTTTATCAAAGGTGAAAGAAATTAGACAAGGATGGAGTAGGTGAATACCCAATTCTGTAATTACGAGATGTATTAATATATCTGTATGATTATAGATTACATCAGACATGTATGTGATCAATTTTACCCAAATTTAGTTCTCATCCCTCATATTTAATAAAGGAGAGAATACTGTATATCTCAAAGTTTTATTTTAGAGAATATTCATAGATAATAGTAATAAATTTTACTCTTTAAGTATAGGAGTATTTTTTCTTTATTACTCTTGTATCAAAATATTTTCATTCAACTGAGTTAGTTAGATAAATAATTTATTAAGGTCATCACTTGATTAGCTGACTTAGTATTTTAGTATATAGTCTAGTATGTGTTAGACACATTCTAGACAGAATGTATATAAACTCTTGATTGGGAGCATGGTTCTTCAGGTCCTTTTTTTGTGAATGTAAGTGCTGGGCTATTAGAAGGTATCATAATAACAAGTGATTCTCAGTTCAAATGTCTAGAACTAAGGTTTGGAAATCTAAAAAAAATACAAAATAGCTTTGACCACTGAGCAGTTCCAGAAACATCTAGTAAAAATTTTATTATTAATATATAAAGAAGATTGATTAAAAATCAACTTAATATCAATATATTCACATTTATCAGTCATTTACCATGTACTGAGCTCTGTGCTTAATGTTTTATATACATTATCTCATGGGCTATTTATAATAATCTTAGAAAATAGGTCCTTTTCCTTTATGGAAGTTGTTATTAGTGTCGCCTCAAACTCAGTTCAGCCATGTCTAAGAACCTTGAATGTAATATGCATGCATCTGATTCATGTTTAAGTTCTGAATTTATCTTAAAGATATTTGTTATTTTCTTAGACTGCTAAAAGAGATTAACAGTTTCCTTTAATTTTATGTTAAGATGTGGTATTTATGTAAGGTTTAATATAATTTTGTGGCTAGCACATTGTACTGTTGTTGGCATCTTAATAGGTTCTCTTAAAACAAATTCCAGTTCAAAAGTATCTTGCTACAGGTAGCAGTCAATATAAGCTTAAGAATAAAAAGGTAATTAGGAAACCCTCTTATTTTTGAGGGAATTTGCAATAAAATATTTTTTAAATAATTTCTTCTAATAGATGTTAATATTTTACTTATAGATTTTTATTTATTTGTATTTAATAAAGCTACTATTATATAAAACAAATTATGGTGATTTAATTTCCTAAAATCTCACAGCATAATTTGTGTATACCTAGTATCTGAGATTTTTATATGGTAAGGTTTATTATTATCTTCCATATTGCCTATAAAACCATCTTAAATTTCATAAAGAATTAAGTAGAATATTGCAGTTAATTCTTCTATCACCCCATTTTAGGATAGTGCATACATTTAATTTTAATTATATAGTGACTTTTGGGGTAGTAATCTCTCGTTTTCAGAGACATTTCATTCAGAGGTAGGAAACATTTTAAGATTTATGAAAATGTAGTAGTCCTGGTGTAATTTTATATTAATAAAACCTTTATTCCACATGTACCTTTTAAATCTTGCTACTTTCTAGTCTTTATTACCTTTTGTGTGTAATTAATGCTATTAAAGTCACTTTTGTGGAATGTTTCTGCTATTATTGGAAGGAGGGGAAAATGTTTCTATCGTTCTATCAAATGATAGAACGATAGAAACTATTCTATCAAATAGTTGATGTAACAACACATTTTTGGTAATAGAGCTGTTAAATGCACAGAAGCTTTTTTTTTAAAGCTGTCTTTGTAAAGAAGTCTTATAGTATCACATCTGGCATAGTACTCTAATCAACTATTTAAAAATTTTTAAGTATCTGTTTTTCATGATAACAAAAAGATAACATGGATAAACAACATTAATAATGATAAAAGTAGTTCTTTAGCAAGGTATTTGTTAATCATTATGAGACCACTGTTAAAAATCTTACTATTACAGAGGAGCTACAAGTCAGTCTTTAGTGTTTTATTTTCTAGATTTATTTTCCAAATATACCAGCTGTTTTGAGGAGGCAAAACAGAATACTGTCTGCTTTTAATTTGCTGAATGACAAAGATTTTCAAAGCTTTGTTTTCATTTTGTGCATGTTCTTATAGGTGAAATAAATATATAAAATAATAATTCATATTTGTAACCATGAAGAAAGCTACAGAAATTCGTATAGTCAATATGGTGTTATATGTATTAGTGGGGAAGAGGATGGGACGGTTCATGTAGAAACATATCTGAACATACTAAAATTTGTGAAGTTAAACTAAACTTAGTGGTTTACACTTGTGAACAGTATCCTTGATTGGGATCCAGTCATATCCAAATTCTAGAGGCTAAACATTCTCTAACTCTCGAAATGCTTACATTTTCCTTTGAGACCTATGTGTTTTTTATTTACTTTTAGTCTGGATGAGAGGTTATTGCCATCACTGAAGCTTTGTCTTTTTTTATATTAATGATTATAGGTTTTTTTCTGAGTTTTTTCTTGAGTGAGTAATGTTTTTGTTTTTCAATACAGTGAATAATAGTACTGAAAGTCCTATAAAATATCTGGTAATTACATCTAATGAGCCCTTCATATGTACCAAACACTGTATATTGTAAATGCTTTTTGTACCTTACTTACCAGACAACTCATAACATTCCTCTGAGATAGGTCCTATTTCTCCCACTGTGGGGCAAACTCTGCCTCTTATGAAACATAAGAAATATGTAGAGACATAAAGATATAACGTCAATTAACTCAGTTTTCTGACAGCAGTCTCAAACACCAGATTGAGATCCCTAATAAAAGTTCCAATGTGGATTTTAAAAATAGTTTTATTTTTAGAGATTGATTCATTTTATCAAATTTTCAAGATAAATATTGAATTTTAAAAACACACACACTCTGCTATTTATGTAAGAAATATTTTAACTTGTTCTCCTCTCCCCTATTTTGTGCACTGTCCTCAGGACATTTTTAAATTAATTTTTACAAACTAAGATATAAAATTTATTTTTTATTGTAAACTATTTTTTCCCTATTGACAACATAAAGGCCGTTATTTGTTGTGTATGTACTGAACATTAAGCACCATGCTAATAAGTATTTCACCTGCATTATCTCAAGTGGTGTTTCCAACAGTCTTTCAAAGCAGGTACTACTGTTATCATCCCCATCTTACATATAAGGAAAATTGAGACCCTAAGAGATCAAATTGCTTGCCTGAGATCAGAAAGTGTGGAACTGGGATTCAAACATAGGTCCATCTGATTCCAAAGCTTGTGATTTAACTACCACATTATATTCCTGCTATAAAATTTTTTCTGTGTTTTTATGTATATAAGTGACTTTACTCTTTTAAGTAGAATTCAGCAATATGAATATTGTTTTTCAGCTGTGAGTAGCAGAGTGCCCAGTGGTTCAAACAGTTCCTCTCAGACCACAGAATGTCTTACACCTGATCCCTGTTCACAGTCTCCAAGCAATGTGGCTTCCCAGTCTATTCCCCCTGTGTATCCTTCAGTTGACATTGACGCACATGTAAGTAGAGTGCTTGCTTGCTTCCTTGCTTGCTTTATTTATTTATTTAAAGGATTTTACTTATTTACTTTAGAAAGAAATAGAGTGCACAAGTGGGGGAAGGGGGTAGAAGGAGAGAGAGAATCTCAAGCAGACTCCATGCTGAGCACGGAGCCTGATGCAGGGCTTAAGATCATGACCTGAGTGGAAGTCAAGAGTTGGACACTTAACTGACTGAGCTACACAGGTGCCCCTTTATTTAACTTCTTTTGCAAATTCTGAGTTTATTTGTTTGGAAAAGAAAATTATCATCGTACATTCATTGTGAAAATAAGTATTATTTGCTCTTCAAATGATAACACCGTTGTAAACAAAAACTAACTTTTTCTCCCCTCTAGACTGAGAGCAATCATGACACAGCATTAACATTAGCTTGTGCGGGTGGTCACGAAGAACTTGTGTCCGTACTCATTGCACGAGATGCTAAAATTGAGCACAGAGACAAAAAAGGTAAGAAATGTCAGAAGTAAAGCCTGAGAGTAGTTACATGAGAAAACAGTTTTTCCTTTTTTTTTTTTTAGAAAACAGTTATGTTTTTGATTATCAATAAATAATTCCTAGACTACCTCTGTGAAAAAATGGATATGCATATTTCAATAAGGAATATCCAGTGAGGTATAGCAAGTTGTCGTTGCCTTTCTCCTTAATCCAAAAGTAGAGCTTACAGAGATATCAGACAGAGTTCATTATGAGTATAAACTTTGGTAGTTTTTTTTGACTTAGTGTTTCCTTTTTATCACGTGTTTTTGGGGTTTTGTCACTAATAAATTAGTGATTAGAGCTGTTTTATGTTAAATGGTTTTAAGTGTCTGCCCTAAAGAGCATCTTCTTTTGAAATAATAGAGAATTAAAAGCAATGTCTCAATAAGTAAAAAAACACAAATTTTAGATTTTTATTTTCTGCTTTAGGTTTCACACCACTGATCCTGGCAGCAACAGCAGGGCACGTTGGAGTTGTTGAAATCCTTTTGGATAAAGGTGGAGATATAGAAGCACAATCAGAACGCACTAAGGATACTCCACTTTCATTAGCATGTTCTGGTGGACGTCAGGAGGTGTGTTCATGTTAATTTTCGTTTTGTAGACATTATGCTCATATATTAAATATGCATATGCTTAGTAATTTAGCTACATGAATAAAACTTACATGTGGTGTGACATGTTCCATATACTAAATTTGATGGGAGTACTGAATCGGCTTTTATGGAATCTGTTTCTTGCGCTTTAGCCAAAAAAAATACCAAAAAAACCCCCCTCTCTTTATCCTTATATTTATTGAGGCTGAATGAGCCACAGTCCTAACACATATGAAATGCAGGTTCATCACTCAACAGTTAATGAGTAGAATGAGTAATATTTTGTTATTTCAATATAATTGGGATTTCAAAGCTCCAAATTCCTTGATATGAAGTTGAATCCATTTCTCTAGTGCTTATGTTTGAATATTTAGGGCATAATTAAAATGTCAGATATTCAGACAAGTAATGTATAGGTTCCATTTCTTTGTGCTTCCTTCATTATAAATTGAACCCTTGGTTTAAACTGGATTTCTCTGTATTTTACTTCATAGGTGGTAGACTTGCTTCTGGCTCGAGGTGCAAATAAAGAACATAGGAATGTGTCTGATTATACACCATTGAGTCTAGCTGCATCTGGAGGATATGTTAATATCATTAAGATTCTGCTTAATGCTGGGGCAGAGATTAATTCAAGGTATTTATCTTCATTTTATTCATGATTAGTAAATTACTACGTTGGGGTTAAGCGTCTTTCTCTAAATATTTGTATGGCTATCAACTTTAATTAAGATAATGCTAAAGTCAACTATACTTGTAACTAAAAATTAGAAACTTTTTTAGAGATAGTTCTAAAGTACAAGACCAACAGTTTTTCCTATGAATGCTTATAAGTAATCATAGCTTATTTCAGCTAAATATGAAGCTGGAAGCAGGAAGCACTTGTTGTGTATCGTTGGAAATTTGTAACCTCTGAATAGGGATTATGTGTTAAATTGTGAGATTTTCGTATTCCTAATTAGTAGTCTACACAAATACAATTTATTCATTGGTGTTAGAGACCTTTCTTTTTACTCTGAATCATTTTCATCTTTTGTATTCTCTGTTTTTTAAAAAACAATAGGCAACATATTATCTTAAATTTCTAAGTAAATTTTTCCCCTTAGGACTGGGAGTAAACTAGGTATTTCTCCCTTGATGTTGGCTGCCATGAATGGACATGTTCCTGCAGTGAAACTGCTGCTTGATATGGGTTCAGACATTAATGCCCAAATCGAGACCAATCGGAACACGGCTCTCACTTTGGCCTGTTTCCAAGGCCGAGCAGAAGTTGTGAGTTTGCTTCTGGATCGAAAAGCCAATGTTGAACATAGGGCAAAGGTAAGCATTTTATAACTTTTCAACTATGTAGGGTGTATTTCTAGTGTAAAGAGCATGGTGTTTCAGATGCCTGTCTGGATCAGTCAGTAAAGCATCCAGCTCTTAATCTTGGGGTTGTGAGTTTAAGCCCCACATCAGGAGTAGAGTTTACTTAAATATATGTAGTATGAAAGGGCACCTGGCTGGTTCAATCAGTAGAGTGTGTGTCTCTTGATTTTGGAGCTGTGAGTTTGAGCCCCACGTTGGATTTAGAGATTACTTAAAAATAAAATCTTAAAAAAAAAATTAGGGGCGCCTGGGTAGGCTCAGTGGTTGGGCCTCTGCCTTCAGCTTAGGTCATGATCCCAGGGTCCTGGGATGGAGCCCCGCATTGGGCTCTCTGCTCAGCGGGGAGCCTGCTTCCTACCTCTCTCTCTGCCTGCCTCTTGTGATCTACTTGTGATCTCTGTCTGTTAAATAAATAAATAAAATCTTTTTAAAAAAATAGCATGGCATTTCAACTCAAATTGAATGTGCTATTTTAAGATTTTATTTATTTATTTGTCAGGGAGAGTGAGCACAGGCAGACAGAGTGGCAGGCAGAGGCAGAGGGAGAAGCAGGCTCCCTGCCGAGCAAGAAGCCCAATTCGGGACTTGATCCCAGGATGCTGGGATCATGACCTGAGCCGAAGGCAGCCGATTAACCAACTGAGCCACCCAGGCATCCCTGAATGTGCTATTTTAAACTGTCTTAAGTTAAAAATGACATCCCAAGGGGCACCTGGGTGGCTCGGTGGGTCAAAGCCTCTGCCTTCGGCTCAGGTCATGATCCCATGGGATTAAGCCCCACGTCCAGCTCCCTCTCCATGGGGAGCCTGCTTCCTCCTCTCTCTCTCTGCCTGCTTCTCTGCCTACTTGTGATCTCTGTCTGTCAAATAAATAAGTAAAATATTAAAAAAAAAAAAATGACATCCCAAGACAAGATCTGGGAATTGTGGCCAATGACACATTATCATCATTCATGTCTTTTATTAAGAACAATGAAGAAAGTAGAATCTGTATGTTTTCCAACCTTAGCCTTGAGTAGCTCTCTATTAATCCTCCAGTTTGCAGTCTTTGAATATAATGAGCTATCTTTGTAGTAAGATTATTTTGTTGAGGTTTCTGTTTGAGTTTGTTTTTTTGTTTTTTTTTTTTATGTAAGCTCTATGCCCAACATGGGGCTTGAACTCAAAACCTTGAGGTCAAGAGTCACATGTTCTACCGACTAAGCCAGGTGTCCTGTAGGGTCCTTTAATATAGATTTTTAAAGAACTCCTTCAAAGAAGCATGTGCTTATTATTGGTAAAAAATCCAATCAGAAAAATTACTGCATAGATTATAAAATTTAGCTAAAATTTAGTCTGATTGTAACAGATTCTGACAAATTCATGACTGGAGTTTAGAAGGAAGTTAGTATATCAGTGTTTTGAATTTCTGTGCTTAGAACCATTAGATACTTACAACTCTAGAAATGTAGCTTATGTAGAATTCTTAACCAACTGAGCCACCCAGGTGCCCCTGCTTATGTAGAATTTTTTGTAGTTAGACAGCTGCCGATCTGGTAGTCATTTCAGATTTGAAAGGTTTTTTTTTGTTGTTTTTTTTTTAATGAGAGGGTGATCTTTCTAGTTCCTTTTTTTTTTTTTAAAGATTTTATTTATTTATTTATTCGACAGGCAGAGATCACAAGTAGGCAGAGAGGCAGGCAGAGAGAGAGGGAAGCAGTCTCCCCACTGAACAGAGAGCCCGATGTGGGGCTCAATCCCAGGACCCTGGGATCATGACCTGAGCTGAAGGCAGAGAATTTAACCCACTGAGCCATGCATGCACCCTAGATTTGAAAGGTTTGAATCATATTTTCTCCTTGAACTGCTTTAGTTATATTTCTTAAAATTTACATTTACATTTACATTTTTGTAATCTACAAAATTAGGAAGTATAGTTTTCCTCAAATTTTTCATAGCACACAAAAATTTTTTTTTCATAGCACAAAGAAAAATGAATCTTTCCTGTTGTCCAGGAAATGGATTGCACATATTCAGTGTTAGAAGTCCTATAAAAATCTATATTTCTTTAGGAATGATACCAGTAAGAAATGTCTCTTGGCAAAAGTTTTAGAGATTAATGAGCAAAAGACACATCATAAAATTTATGCAGTGATATTTTAACCTATTTTTCCCAAGTTTGAACAGGATGGAAGGAATTTATCCTGAGTTATTTAGCAAACTACATTCTCAGATAAAAATTTTAAGCAGGGTTACAGCGGGAGGGATATGGTGGCTGGGTTATGGACATCAGGGAAGGTATGTGCTATGGTGAGCACTGTGAATTGTGTAAGACTGATGATTCACAGACCTGTACCCCTGAAGCAAATAATACATTTTATGTTAATAAAAAATCTTTTAAAAAATTTTAAACAAAGTTTTTCCACGAACAATGTACTTTATTTTTCTTTTTATTTTTCATATCTGCTCATTGTATAGACAAGTCGTTGTCTCATGTGTAAATTTGTAACAGGATAGAAGTTATGAAATTGTTTTTTTGATATGAGGCAGTATGTTATGATAAATTAATTCATTGTAGCATGTCTGATTCAGTCTAGCAATTTTCATTTGTTGTTTTGTAAAATTGAAGATTAAATATTGCTTAGCTCTTTTATGAGAGAAAATCAGAAATAGAATCCATTTGTAAGTCAAATGTTTTAGACTGTTAACAAAATTTTATTAACGTACTTACATAAATTTTTTTTGTTTAAACAGACTGGTCTTACCCCCTTAATGGAAGCTGCTTCTGGAGGATATGCAGAGGTTGGAAGAGTTCTCCTTGATAAAGGAGCAGATGTCAATGCCCCCCCTGTGCCTTCCTCAAGAGATACTGCTTTAACAATAGCAGCTGACAAAGGCCACTACAAATTCTGTGAGCTCCTGATTAATAGGTGGGTAAATTTTTTATTTATATATAGAAGTTCTTGTGCTCCTTTTCACTTTTCAGCACCCTTACAGTTACTCAGATTGTTTTACTTTGACATTTTAAAGAACAGATTATTGGAAAAAAGGAAGAACATATTATTTGCATGCTATTTGATAGAAGATAAAAGACAAAGAGAGGAAATAGAAAGTCAGCCCCTTGTAAGAGACAAACTATAGTAACTTTCTTTGATTTTTATAGGGGAGCCCATATTGATGTTCGGAACAAGAAGGGAAACACCCCACTCTGGTTGGCATCCAGTGGTGGTCATTTTGACGTGGTGCAGTTGCTAGTGCAAGCAGGTGCTGATGTGGATGCAGCGGATAACCGGAAAATCACACCTCTTATGTCAGCATTTCGCAAGGTAATTTGACGTGGAGGGAAGAAAGTAAAATGTAACCATTTTTAACTAATTCTAAGTTGAAACCATGTGGGGAAAATGAATTGCTCCTGGAGAATAGACTGAATTTCCATACATAAATCACTGCTATCCTTCCACCCTCTTTTGTGGCTAAATCTAAGAGTTATACTGTAGTTCACTATAAGCAACTGTGTTGTTAAATCGGTTGTGTCCCAAATAGTTTTGTTATGTTGAACATAAAAGACGAGATTTAAGTATGTGGATGATGTCTTCTCTACCTAAGAAGGAACAAAAAGGAGTGGACTCTTTCATAAAAATGTATTATACCTCCTATATATATATTGCTTGTCTGCTGTATTTTTAAAAGCCTTCCAGTTATAATTACAGTCAACTATAAACTACTTAACGTGGCTTACAAAGCCCTACATGATATGGCTCATGCCTGCCTCCCCACAGCGAGTAATTTTTGCTACCCTTCACCTTTGCTCACTACACTTCTGCTGCTGGTCTAGAATGCACTAAATTTTTAACTTCCAGAGGGACTTTGCACACTGGTTTTCTTTCCCTTGCTCTTCACGGGCTCCCTGCTGCTCATCCTTTAGCTCCCATTTTAAATTAGGGAGTCTTTCCCTAATACCCATCTGAAAAAGGTCCTCTTGTTCTTTTTTATAGTACCCTATTATTTTCTTTATCCCAATTTGTAATTATACATTCAAACATTCAAAATTATACATTCAAACATGTATTTACTTTTTTAATGCTTATCTCCCCAAGTAGACTGGAAGATCCAGGAAGACCAAGCATGAATAGAATATCCTTACTTATACACATGGTTTAGCATGGTACCCAACACATACTAGGTAGTCACTAAATAGTTACTGAAAGAGAATAGTATAAGTTTTGTATCTTAAAAAAAGAACTTAAAATATTTTCTGGATTTAATTCTTTTTTTAATTTTTCCTTTCCTTTTATTTGAAGGATCATTTACATATAGGAAATATACAAACCTAAGGTGCATAGTTAAATGAGTTTTGATAAATACATATACCTGTGTAATCCACACCCCTTACATATATAAAATGCTTCTGTAAACCTAGAAAATTCCGTCATGCCTATTCTCAGTTCCCGGCCCTGGAGGCAATGACTTTTTGACTTCTCTGAACTTGTCACCATCAGACTAATTCTTGAAGATGTTTTAGAACTTGGTAGGAGGAAAACCATGTAGATTTGGTCATGTTAAAATACATGGTACTTAGAATTAATTATATCATCTGCCTCTGATCATAGCATTTAGAAAGCATTTTACCTAGATTCAAGTCATGAGCCCCAAATAGATGTGAGAGTCTACCTTGTTTAGTAAGATGGACCCGAAATAATGCTTTGAAATCTAGAACATCTTTCTGTTTTAGTACCAATTTCCCTTTTATATAAAGGTTCATTTCATACCACCAGTTTTTATTAATAGATTTACTCTGGGAAACACTTGTTTTCTACAAAAGTTTTTTTGTTTCCAGTGGGGAAATGCTAGATAAATTTAGGAAAAATAAGTGAGTGTGTTGTTTTATTTTCACAGTTTGAATTTTCAGTTTAGTGAACTATCTGGAAGTATTACCATACTTTTTACTCTTAAGTTATTAAGCATATGGGAAAATTTACAAGGAGTTCTTTTGTGCATTTCTTTTTGTTCTTACAGGGTCATGTAAAAGTTGTTCAATATTTGGTGAAGGAAGTCAATCAGTTCCCTTCTGATATAGAATGCATGAGATACATAGCAACAATTACAGATAAGGTAGGTTTAATATACTTTTGAAGCACATTTTTGTTCTTTGTGGAATTATATGCCAAAGTGTGCAATTAGCAACCTTCCTTTTGTCTTCTGTGAAACTGATCACCTAATCCATCTGTGTTTTAGTTTCTCCATGGAGAATGGATATTGTAGTATTGACAGATTATTTTGAGATTTTCTTCCTGTTACAAGCTATAATCACAGTGAGTGTGGCTAAAGGTTATTGCTAGACTATTAGCCTGATTAGAAAGTTTTCTAAGGGGACGCCTGGGTGGCTCAGTTGGTTAAGCAGCTGCATTCAGCTCAGGTCATGATCCCAGCATCCTGGGATCAAGTCCCACATAGGGCTCCTTGCTTGCCGGGGAGCCTGCTTCTCCCTCTGCCTCTGCCTGCCACTCTTGTCTGCCTGTGCTCGCTCACTCTCTGAGAAAAAAAAAAAAAAAAAAAAAAAAGTTTTCTAAGAACACAAACTTTTTAGGAAATAATGCCCTTTTTTGGTGAGAATTAATTTATGACTAGACTCAAAGAATAGCTTATATTTGGCTTAGTGAATTTTCATTTGTTTGGGCTCTAAGTCCTGGACTTCACTGTGCTTATCAGCTCAAGTTTTATTTGGCATGTTGATGTTATGTGTTCCTATATTTATATAATTCCATTTTCCACTGTAGGAACTCTTGAAAAAATGTCACCAATGTGTTGAGACAATTGTGAAGGCTAAAGACCAGCAGGCTGCAGAAGCGAATAAGAATGCAAGTATTCTTTTGAAGGAACTTGATCTGGAAAAGGTAAGAAAAATAATTTTTCTTTTTAGAAATTGTTGAAAATTGGGGCACCTGGCTGACTCAGTTGGAAAGCATGTGACTCTTGATCTCATGATGATGAGTTTGAGTACCACATAGGTTGTAGTAGAGATTACTTACTTACTCAATAAATTTCAAAAGTTTTTAAAAGGAATTGTTGAAAATTTACTAGAATAAATTTACCATCCTTATGACCAATAACTTTAACAAAATCTCTTTCAAAGGAAATGATTAATGGATTATCAAATCACTATCAACTTTTTGATTGTGACCACTTGTTCTTAAAATATATTTTGAATCATGTAAGTAAGAGACTAGTTTTCAAGCAGATCATAGTTTACCAAATGACATTACTACCTAAGTGGGGTTTTTTAAAGATTATTTATTTATTTGTTTGTTTATTTATTTATTTATTTATTTGAGAGAGGGAGAGAGAATGAGCAGGGGGGAGGGGGAGAGGGAGAAGCAGATGCCCTGCTGAGCAAGGAGCCCTACATGGGGCTCTATCCCAGGAGCCAAAGATCATGACCTGAGCCAAAGGCAGACGCTTAGCTGACTGAGCCACCCAGGTGCCTCTACCTAAGTGGTTCTAACATTACTTTGAGAAAAAAATATTTTTTAAACATTGGAAATCTTTAGTTAATTATAAGATGTGTGCTATTAGTGGCTTATTAGATCCTCACTTAAAGAGTAAGTGTCTAGGGGCGCCTGGGTGGCTCAGTGGATTGAAGCCTCTGCCTTCGGCTCGGGTCGTGATCCCAGGGTCCTGAGATCGAGCCCTGCATTGAGCTCTCTGCTCAGCAGGGAGCCTGCCCCCCCCCCCCCGCCGCCTGCCTCTCTGCCTACTTGTGATCGCTATCTGCCAAATAAATAAAATCTTAAAAAAAAAAAGAGTAAGAGTAAATGTCTAATATCCTAGGTTGTGTGGTATAATGGAAAAGGTTTAAAAAAATTGCTTTTCTGAGGGTCAGTCTGATTACCTGGAAAATGAGGGTGTCGCTGTTCAATCCACAAGTTGTATTAAAAGAACACACTGATCAAGTAGAGTTCTTTTAGGAATGCAAGAGATAGCTTAACATGAAGATTATTTTGTTGATGATTAAAAGAAGAAAAAAAATATGATTATTTTGAGAGATACTAAAATCTTGAATCTCTTAGTTAAAAAAGTAAAAGAATAAAACATGGAGTGCCTTGGGGCACCTGGGTGGCTCAGTTGTTAAGTGTCTGCCTTTGGCTCAGGTCATCATCCCGGGATCCTGGGATAGAGCCCCACATCGGGCTCCCCACTCTGCAGGAAACCTGCTTCTCCCTCTCCCACTCCTGCTTGTGTTCCCTCTTTTCGTGGTCTCTCTCTCTGTCAAATAAATAAATAAAATCTTAAAAAAAAAAAAAATGGAGTACCTGTGGTTCAGTCAGTTAAATGTCTAACTCTTGATTTTGGCTCAGGTCATGATCTCAGGGTTGTGAGATCAAGCCCCACATTGTACTCTGCACTGGGCATGGAGTCTGTTTAAGATTCTTTTTCTCCCTCTCCCTCTGCCCTTCCCTGCACCTCTCTCTCTAAAAACAAACAAACAAGGGGCGCCTGGGTGGCTCAGTGGGTTAAGCCTCTGCCTCCGTCTCAGGTCATGATCTTGGGGTGTTGGGATCCAGTCCCGCATCGGGCTTTCTGCTCAGCGGGGATCCTGCTTCTCCCTCTCTCTCTGCCTGCCACTCTCTCTACTTGTGATCTGTCTGTCAAATAAATAAATAAAATCTTAAAAAAAAATAAAAACAAACAAAAAGTCCAAAACACATATAAGCTAAGAACAAAAGAAAAGGTTGCTTACAAATCAATGAGAAAAACATAACTTTCCCAGAATAAAAAATGATCACATGAATGGGCAGTTCACAGAAAAAGAAATACAAATGTTCAATAATTTTTTATTTTTTACTACACTGGCAAAGCTTAAAATTTAAAGATTAGATAATAGCCATTGATGGCAAGGGTGGGGAAAGAGTAGCACTCTAGTGAATGATTTTTGATGATATATGGTGTAAATTATATAGCTATTAATGGAAGTGCTTTCACAAATAAAAGGGTGGATACCCATATTCCCACCAATCATTCTACATACAGAAACTTAGCCTAAGGTGAATAATTAGACAAGTGCTCAAAAGATGTGAATATAAAAGGACATTCATTGCTTTATTAGGGGGAAAAGTATAAACCTTAAGATTACAGTTAAAAGTCAGAAGGGGAAAAAGTTATATTCATTTTAAAATAAAGCAGAGTTCATAGTTAGATGACTATTAAGGTACCTTTCATGTCTATAATTTTGATTTTTGTGTAACAACCCAGGGATATGGTCAGCAATTCCCTAAATGGCTAGCTGATCTGTTCTTTTGCCAACAGAGTGATAAAATTCAGTTTTTAGCTAAATATGCAGTCTTTTCTCTCAGTCCTTTCTCATTTACCTAGTGAATTGCCAACTTTTTCTGTAAAATTGTAAATAGTAAATATTTTAGGCTTTGTAGGCCATATGGTGTCTGTCATGAGTCCTCAGCTCTGTTGTTGTAGTGCAAAAGCAACCATAGGCAATAGCTAGGTAAATGAGCATTACAGTGTTCCAATAGAACTTTATTTTTGAACACTGGAATTTGAATTTATTATAATTTTCAAGTGTCACAAAATACTCATTTTATTTCTTTCATCCATTTAAAAATGTCAAAGCCAATCTTAGCTTTCAAGCCACATAATCACAGATGGTAGACTGGACTTGGCATTTGGGTCAGTTTGCTGACTTCTGATTCAGATAAATAAAAATTTCAAAGAATAATCAATTTATACCTCAAAATGATAAATCATAATTCTGAGGAAAATGCTTTACTTAATTACCCTAGAAGGATAAATCACTTGATGTGTTTTCTGCTTGTTTCAAGCTTTCATCATGATGCTAGCAACTTACTACATTCCCCTTTCTGAAAAACAAGATGACATTTTCTGATACTAGCCACAGCACAGCCTCAAAGTGATCATCAGAATTATGTGTGTGGCTTTAAAAAATTCTATAAAGTAGGAAAATAATTTTTATAATAGCCTCTGTTCAGTATTTTTACAGTGAAATTTTTTAGTAGTTTATAAAGATCATGATAGCTGACTATATAGCAGTAAACAGATGCTACATAAACTTATTTTTTAACAGCATTACTAAGATTTAATTCACGTATCATACAGTTCACCCATTTAAAGTCTACAGTTCAGGGGTGACTGACTGGCTCAGTCAGTTAAGCATCAGACTTCAGTTCAGGTTGTGATCTCAGGGTCCTGAGATGGAGCCCTGCGGGAGGCTCTCGGCTCAGCAGGGAGTCTGCTTGTGTCTCTCCTTCTTCCCCTCCCCCTGCTTGTGCTCTCTGTTTCTTTCTCAAATAAATACACTCTTAAAATATACATATATTTTCAAACAAATAAAGTATGTAATTCACTGGCTTTCAGTACATTCATAGAGTTCTGTGTTTATCACCATAGTCAATTTTAGAATATTTTCACAATCCTAAAAAGAAACTCTACACCCTTTAAGCATCACCCCCTTCAATCCCTCCATCCTAGGTAACCACTAAACCATATTTTGTCTTTATGGATTTGCCTATTCTGGACATTTCCTATAAATTGAATCATACAGTATTTGTTCCTCTATGACTGGCTTCTTTGACTTCATAATGTGTTCAGGGTTCAGTCATGTTGTCACATGTATCAATACTTAATTTCTTTTTATTGCTAAATAATATCCCATTATATACACACATATTTATTTATCTTTATCCATTCATTCGTTGATAGACATTCAGGTTATTTCTACTTCATACATATACAATTTTTTTAAAAAATATGGAATGCTTTATGAATTTGCCTCTTATCCTTGTGCGGGGACCATGCTGATCTTCTGTATTGTTAGAGGTTTTTTAGTCTATGTGCTGCCAAAGTGACCACAGGGTACAAGTTTTTGTATGAATGTGTTTTCATTTCTCTGGGTATATATATATACCATATATATATCATCTCTATATAGATACAGATATGTCTATACATATATGTATGTGTATATATATATGTATGTGTATATATATACATATACATATATGTGTGTGTGTGTATAAATAATATGTCTAAGAAGGGAATTGCTAGATCATGTGATAATTCTTTGTTTAACCATTCGAGGAATGTCAGATTGTTTTCAAAGCAGCTGTACCATTTTATGTTCCTACCAGCAGTGTTTGAAGGTTTTAGTTTTTCCTCATCCTCACCAGTATTTACTATTGTCTCTCTTTCTTATAGCTATCTAGCGGATAGGGAGTGGTTATCTTGTAATTTTGATTTGCTTTTCCTTGATGTCTAGTAGTTATTGAGCTATTGAGCTATTGAGCTTCATATGTTTTGGCTATTCATATATCGTCTTTGAGGAAATGCCTGTTCAGGTCCTTTGTGTATTTTTATTTTTTTGTTTTTTTTTAAGATTTTATTTTTTTTTATTTATATTTATTTATTTATTTTACATATAGAGATCACAAGTAGGCGGAGAGGCAGGCAGAGAGAGAGAGAGAGGAGAAAGCAAGCTCCCCATTGAGCAGAGAGCCTGATGCGGGGCTTGATCCCAGGACCCCGGGATCATGTCCTGAGCTGAAGGCAGAGGCTTTAACCCACTGAGCCACCCAGACGCCCCCTTTGTGTATTTTTAAATTGTGTTATTTGTCTCTTTATTATTGAGTCATGGGACTTATTTATACTTTTTTTCTTATAGCACAACTTATATATTTCAAATGGACAAAATATTAGTATCGTTTACAGTGTCTTAAGATAAATTGCCTTTGGGGATGCCTAGGTGGCTCAGTTGGTTAATCGGCTGCCTTCAGCTCAGGTCATGATCCCAGTCTCCTGGGATCAAGTCCCACATCAGGCTCCTTGCTCGGCAGGGAGCCTGCTTCTCCCTCTGCCTCTGCCTGTCACTCTGTCTGCCTGTGCTCGTTCGCTCTCTCTCCCTCTCTCTCTGACAAATAAATAAATAAAATCTTCAAAAAAAAAAAAAGATAAATTGCCTTTAACTGGGAGCTTCCTTTCCAATACTTTGAGGTCTACAAGATGTATTTAGAAAATGTACTACTGTGGAAAATGACTGCTTAAATCGAATGGGGGAGGGAGGAGGGCCTGTGGTTTTTGATTAATTGCTGTAACACTATCCTTCAGGTTGCTGAGGGAGTTTCATGTTTTCTTCAGACATCATTAGGCGCCAGAGCTCTTGCAGGACAACTTTGATGCTATATGAATTCTGCCATTTTGCTACCACTGATACGGCTCTTGGATCCACCACTCCATTAGAACTATTAGAACTATCTACCACTCCATTAGACCTCCATTCATATTAATTTTTTTTAAGGATTTTATTTATTTATTTGACAGACAGAAATCACAAGTAGGCAGAGAGGCAGGCAGAGAGAGAGGAGGAAGCAGGCTCCCCGCTGAGCAGAGAGCTTGATCCCAGGACCCTGAGATCATGACCTGAGCCGAAGGCAGAGGCTTAACCCACTGAGCCACCCAGGTGCCCCTCATATTAATTTTTGTTACAAATCTTAAAAAGGGGGGTGCTACTGGGTATTTAGGTCCACATTCTCTTTTAAGGCTGTATATTCGGTTTTCATAAATTGTCCAGGCCCATGGTGGCTGCCATCTTGTGTCGCTGTTGCTCAAAGGCCGGCCTTCTTTATATATTCTTTTTTTTTTTAAGATTTTATTTATTTATTTGACAGAGATCACAAGTAGGCAGAGAGGCAGGCAGAGGGGTGGGGGGAGCAGGCTCCCTGCTGA
This sequence comes from Taxidea taxus jeffersonii, assembly GCA_003697995.1. Lineage (NCBI taxonomy): Eukaryota > Metazoa > Chordata > Mammalia > Carnivora > Mustelidae > Taxidea > Taxidea taxus. The sequence goes on from ML106451.1 coordinate 167,273, forward strand.
GCAGAGAGCCCAATGTGGGGCTCGATCCCAGGACTCTGGGATCATGACTGGAGCCAAATGCAGAGGCTTAACCCACTGAGCCACCCAGGCACCCCTATATATTCTTGATACAAATTCCTTACCAGATGTAGGATTTGCAAAAATTCTTTTCCCATTTTATGTGTTGTCTTTTTACTTTGTTGATGGTTCCATTGAAATACAAAAACTTAATTTTAATGATGTCCAGTTTATCTTTTTTGTTGTTGTTGTTTATAAACATGTTTTGAGACTGACATCCATGGGAAGCCCCATCTATCATAAACAAAAATACTCATTATTTATTTTAAATGATTGCATTATTGGCAAAATGATATGCCTTCTTAATTTGCAGTCAAGAGAGGAGAGCAGAAAGCAGGCTCTTGCAGCTAAAAGAGAGAAAAGGAAAGAAAAGAGAAAAAAGAAAAAAGAGGAGCAGAAAAGGAAACAGGAAGAAGATGAGGAAAACAAACCTAAGGAGAATTCAGAACTACCAGAGGATGAAGATGAAGAGGAGAACGATGAAGATGGTAAGGAATGACCCTTCTAAATTAGTGATAAAATTGTGTTTGTGAACTTCATTTTGAGTACTTTTTACTCTAATTCTGGATAGATATTCGATATTTTAATCTGAAATTGACAGTTGGCTTTTATAATAAATATTTTTGAGTACTTTACATTGTAAAGTGATACAGAGAAACAGAAAGCAGGAGGCAAGCATGTAATTTGAAGTTCAGTTTTAATTTAAGTCACCCTGTAAAACACCATGTATATCCTAAATGTGATAACAGTAAAGAGATTTGCCAGCTTCTCTTCAGGTTCTGTTGTACCCTTCTCTCCTCCATTTGGAAACTGGGGAGAGGTCCAGTGCCTCAAAAAATTGTAAGCTAAGGTTCAGGCTCAAAGCTATAGGGGGCTGGGGTTTGTTATTCTCAGATTGTTTTTTGTACATTCTAGTAATGCTTGTAGTAGTCAAATAATTGTTCTCTATTTGAATTCTAATTCTAAAATACTATCTGAGAATTTCCTGGAATTTTAAAAAAATTTTATTTAAATTCTGGTTCATTAACATAGTGTAATATTAGTTTCAGGTGTGTAATTTAGTGACTCAGCACTTGCATACAACACCCAGTGCTCATCACAAGCTCACTCCTTAATCCTCATCACCCATTTCACCCATCCCCCTCCCACCTCCATTCTGGTAACAGTTTATTCTCTATAGTTAAGGGTGTTCCTTGGTTTGTCTCTCTCTCTCCTTTTTTCTCCTTTGCTCATTAGTTTCATTTCTTAAATTCCACACACTAATGAAATCATATGGTATTTGTATTTCTCTGACTGACCTGTTTTGCTTAGTGCGTAATAACTCTCTAGCTACTAACTCAGAGGGGAACATGCACCCCAAAATTTATATCTTATCAACAATAGCCAAACTAGAAAATTTCCCTGAATTTAAACTATATTGTGATTTTTGGTTAGTTCATGAGACTAGCACCTCGGATCTTAAGAATGTTATGCTGTGAATGTTTTTATACCGAGTTAGACATCAAAATTGGATAATAGTACATTTGTTCTAACAATGAAGATTTCTTTATTTGCTAGTGAATACTGTTGAAAGGAAAAAATGACTTAAAGTCCGGAATTATTATGTATATCTTGTCATAGTTTGTTTTGAGCTCTGTGGCTGTCAGTGTGATTTTTATCCTTTTGATAATTTCAGTGGAGCAAGAAGTTCCCATAGAACCTCCTAGTGCAACAACCACCACCACAATCGGAATTTCTGCAACATCTGCAACATTCACAAATGTGTTTGGGAAAAAAAGGGCCAATGTGGTGACAACTCCTAGCACCAATCGGAAAAATAAGAAGAACAAAACAAAGGAGACCCCTCCCACTGGCAGTTTAATATTACCAGAACAACATATATCCTTAGCACAGCAAAAAGCTGATAAAAATAAAATAAATGGAGAACCCAGAGGTGGTGGTACAGGTGGGAATAGTGACTCGGATAACTTGGACAGCACAGACTGCAACAGTGAGAGTAGCAGTGGTGGTAAAAGCCAAGAGTTAAATTTCACTATGGATGTGAATTCCTCTAGTGATAGGAGATACCCGTCACTGCTTCTCCATTCCCAAGAAGAAAAGACAAGTACTGCTACTTCCAAAACTCAAACACGGTAAATTTTTCTGATTTGTTACCTCTGCATCCACCTTTTTCATGACTGGCACAAGAATTTGAGTACATTTTTTAGCACAAATTGTATTAAACAATTTAGGTCTACCACATTATCTGTCTTCAGTATTCAGAACTGAAATTCACTAATGTCCTAATCGTGTGCCATTTTTAAAGTGAGATTATTAGAAATTTTTATGATTGAATTTTGAAGTTGAAAATACTAGCATATTTTGATTTTATTTTCACTGTATCATTTTTATTGAGTATAGTCCAACTTCTGGCTTATGAGTCTGTTTTCATACCGACATAGATGATGAACTTTTTACCCTGTTTTTCTGCTTTTCTGAACTGATGTGCCAAATTTTAATTCAAACATTTCAGCATAACTTTGACAATAAATGGTCTCTTGAGTTTCTATATTAAAATTTGCTTTATTGGATTTGATTAATTCTTTCTTCTCAGACTTGAAGGTGAAACGAATTCTAATTCCTTATCAACAAGCTTTAAGTCAGTGCCATTGCCATTAAGTTCTCCAAACATAAAGCTGAATCTAACAAGCCCCAAAAGGGGACAGAAAAGAGAAGAAGGGTGGAAAGAAGTTGTACGAAGGTAAGTAGAATTAGTCTTATCTTTTTAACTGTCATAGACCATGCATAGATTCTTGTCTAATGAGGTAGTGACCCAGTTAATTAATGAATAATTTGAATGTGGTTATTATTTGTGCCATACTCAATCCAGAGTTGGCTAAAGTAAAATAAGAAGCAATATGTAAATTTTGCAGCATGTTTTATATGACATGACATATGTTGGCTTTACAATAATAATTGCAGACATTTTCAGACAAACCATATAGCATGGTCACAAACTTCTTTAAAAAGTGAAGATTTTGGGGCACCTGGGTGGCTCAGTGGGTTAAAGCCTCTGCCTCCGGCTCAGGTCATGATCCCGGGTCCTGGGATCAAGCCCTGCATAGGGCTCTCTGCTCAGCGGGGAGCCTGCTTCCTCCTCTCTCTCTGCCTGCCTCTCTGCCTACTTGTGATCTCTGTCTGTCAAATAAATAAATAAAATCTTTTTTTAAAAAAATGAAGATTTTATACGACTGTTCTGCAGCAAAGTCACAGTGTTATTAGTGAGGGCTATGATGTTTGTTTAATGGTCCCATTTTGGCAAAAACAATCAACTTGGTCCATTTACAGTGTCTAAATTAAGTTAGGCTTTGCTGGAAAGCATGTTCTAAAGAACTAGTTAGCTGCTATTAAACAATGCAATTGCTACAAAGGGGGAAAAGCACCCATAAAATTAAAATAAAACTATCTTCATCCTCAAAAAAGAAAGAGGAAAGAAGAGGACCTTTAATCACAGTGTTTTGTGTTTTTTTTAAGATTTTATTTATTTGACAGAGAGAGAGATAGCCAGAGAAGGAACACAGCAGGGGGAGTGGGAGAGGGAGAAGCAGGCTTCCCGCAGAGCAGGGAGCCCAACACAGGGCTCGATCTTGTGACCCTGGGATCATGACCTGAGCCAATGGCAGATGCCCAACTACTGAGCCACCCAGACACTCCAATCACAGTGCTTTGTACTTAAACCATGAGCAGGGAAATTAATAAAAGCTACTGCTTTCAAATGTTTTGTACAGTCCAGATGATAATTTTAGCCTCTATTCATGCTTTGCAACAGGGAAGCAGGACAAGATAGTTTTGCTAATGTGCATTAAATTGCCAAAGGACTGAGATATTTGGGCTTTTATTCGGTACTGTTCCTGAAGATTGTGTCCATTAAATGAAAACAAAAAGAAGTCTTGGCAGAATAGGAGAAGTGATGTACACTTGATGATCAGATCGATTTAAGTATTACTCATGGCATATAGCCTAGTCTGTGCTTTAGCTCTCAAAATATCTGAATATATCCTTCCCAGCATTAAGGTGTGATAAATTTTGATCATGAAAAGTACCTCAAGTTCTGCCATTGATATTCTTCTATACAGAATAATTCAGGTTTGTGAAGGTCCCTCCCTGACATGGGGAATCCTAGGGCCCAACACTGAATGAGAGCTTGAAAATAATAGGTGTTGCTCTCATCTGGTTCTGCTTTAATGCTTAAGAACTGCTTCTGCCTGCAAACACTGTGTTTCTTTGATAGTCCTTAGGGACAGCCAGGCCATCTTATCAGACCCCAAGATCAGCCTCTGGATCTTCTCTCCATCTCTGCTTAGCTCACATATAAGTGCAAGTCCCAGGTTCCACTTGTGACTTCCTTTTTATGTAGTTCAAATCTGAGGCTTTGGTTTTTTATTGCTAAGTATAAATTATTGATATTGATAAGCTAGCCTCTATTATTCGGTATGAAGTTTAACAGTATGTTATGCATTATTTACATTTTTTAAAAGATTTTATTTATTTATTTGACACACACAGAGAGAAATCACAAGTAGGCAGAGAGGCAGGCGCGGGGAGGGGTGGGGGAAGCAGGCTCTCCGCTGAGCAGAGAGCCCAATGAAGGACTCAATGCCAGGACCCTGAGATCATGACCTGAGCTGAAGGCAGAGAATTTAACCCTGCATTATTTAAATTTAGGAAGGGTATGTACGTAGGATCATTGCGGTTTAGTTGACGTGTGATGTTAGAGGTAGATTTAAATGCTTAGATCATGGGTTATTTAAAATACAATTTTGGAGGCGCCTGGGTGGCTCAGTGGGTTTAAGTCCTGGGATCGAGCCCCGCATCAGGCTCTCTGCTCGCAGGGAGTCTGCTCCCTCCTCTCTCTCTCTGCTTGCCTCTCTGCCTACTTGTGATCTCTGTCTGTCAAATAAATAAATAAAATCTTTTAAAAAAAAATGACAAAGGAATTTTTACTTTCACTAAATTAAATTCAGTATGAGAAAAGGTCAGTTTCTAAAGCAAAACCTTGTAATACTTGCCCCTTTAAGGTTTGAGAAATACTATTCTATAGGTGTCTGTGAGCATACTTACCAAATCATCTTTCTAAATAAAGACAATTGGGGCACCTGGGTAGCTCAGTGGGTTAATGCCTCTGCCTTTGGCTCAGGTCATGATCCCAGGGTCCTGGGATCGAGCCCCACATCGGGCTCTCTGCTTGGCAGGGAGCCTGCCTCCCCCTCTCTCTGTGCCTGCCTGTCTGCCTACTTGTGATCTCTATCTGTCAAATAAATAAAATCTTTTTAAAAATAAATAAATAAATAAATAAAATAAAGACAATTGCTTGGGGTGCCTGGGTGGCTCAGTGGGTTAAGCCTCTGCCTTTGGCTCAGGTCATGATCTCAGGGTCCTCGGATCGAGCCCCGCATCCGTCTCTCTGCTCAGCAGGAAGCCTGCTTCCCCCTCTCTCTCTGCCTGCTGCTCTGCCTACTTGTGATATCTCTCTCTGTCAAATAAATAAATAAAAATCTTATTTAACAAAAAGACATTTGCTTTCATAAGCTCATGTGTGGTCTTCATTTTCTAGGTCAAAGAAATTGTCCGTTCCAGCTTCCGTGGTTTCCAGGATAATGGGAAGGGGAGGTTGCAACATCACTGCTATACAAGACGTTACGGGCGCGCATATTGATGTGGATAAACAAAAAGACAAGAATGGCGAGAGAATGATCACAATAAGGTAATTGTGAAAAACGTGTATTACTCATTCTGTGTAGAAATTAAATGTTTTTTAGAAGCTAACTTTTGTTAGGTTATGGTACAATCAAGAATTTTATTTTATGGTTAAGATGACCCGTTTTTAGGTCTTTGATCATATTTTCATGTTTTGTTTGTTTTCTCCCCAGGGGTGGTACCGAATCAACAAGATATGCAGTTCAACTTATCAATGCACTTATTCAAGATCCTGCTAAGGAACTGGAAGACTTGATTCCTAAAAATCATATCAGAACACCTGCCAGCACCAAATCCATCCATGCAAACTTCTCATCTGGAGTAGGCACCACAGCAGCTTCCACTAAAAATGCATTTCCTTTGGGTGCTCCAGCTCTTGTAACATCACAGGCAACAACATTATCAACGTTCCAGCCAACTAATAAACTTAACAAGAACGTTCCAGCAAATGTACGTTCTTCTTTCCCAGTTTCTCTACCCTTGGCTTACCCCCACCCTCATTTTGCCCTGCTGGCTGCTCAGACTATGCAACAGATTCGGCATCCTCGCTTGCCCATGGCCCAGTTTGGAGGAACCTTTTCACCCTCTCCTAACACTTGGGGACCATTCCCAGTGAGACCTGTGAATCCTGGCAACACAAGTAGCTCTCCAAAGCATAATAACGCAGGCCGTCTACCTAACCAGAACGGGACTGTCTTACCCTCCGAATCTGCTGGACTAGCTACTGCCAGTTGTCCTATCACTGTCTCTTCTGTAGTTGCTGCCAGTCAGCAGCTGTGTGTGACTAACACCCGGACTCCTTCGTCAGTCAGAAAGCAGCTGTTTGCCTGTGTGCCTAAGACGAGTCCTCCAGTGACAGTGATTTCTTCTGTGACAAGCACTTGTAGTTCCCTGCCTTCTGTTTCCTCTGCACCCCTCCCTAGCGGGCAAGTTCCCACCACGTTTCTGCCCGCGAGTACTCCTCAAGCACAGCTTTCTTCACAAAAGATGGAGTCTTTCTCTGCCATGCCACCCCCCAAAGAGAAAGTGTCCACACAGGAGCAGGCCCTGGCGAATCTGTGCACCCCTTCTTCAGCGGCCAATAGCTGCAGTAGCTCTGCCAGCAACACCCCGGGAGCTCCAGAAGCACACCCGGCCGGTAGTCCTGCTCCTCCCTCTGGCAGCACGCAGGACGAGACACAGCCGTCCAGTGTCTCTGATTTAAGTCCCATGGCAATGCCTTTTGCATCTAATGCAGAACCTGCTCCATTGACTCTGGCGTCACCCAGATTGGTTGCTGCCGATAATCAGGACACCAGTAATTTACCTCAATTAGCTGTACCAGCACCTCGAGTTTCTCATCGAATGCAGCCCAGAGGTTCTTTTTACTCAGTGGTACCAAATGCAACTATACACCAGGATCCCCAGTCTATTTTTGTTACAAATCCAGTTCCTCTAACACCACCTCAAGGCCCACCAGCTGCAGTACAGCTTTCTTCAGCCATGAACATTATGAATGGTTCTCAGATGCACATTAACCCGGCAAATAAATCTTTGCCACCTACATTCGGCCCGGCCACACTTTTCAATCACTTCAGTAGTCTTTTTGATAGTGGTCAGGTACCAGCTAACCAGGGTTGGGGAGATGGTCCGCTGTCCTCACGAGTTGCTGCAGATGCCTCTTTCACTGTTCAGTCAGCATTCCTGGGTAACTCTGTACTCGGACACTTGGAAAATGTGCACCCTGACAACTCCAAGGCACCTGGCTTCAGACCACCTTCCCAGCGAGTTTCTACTAGTCCGGTTGGTAAGTTATGATGACTATTACTGCAGCTCGGTGTGGGGCTCTACCGGCATAACCGATAATAAGATAATAAGAAAGCCGTTCTTTTATACATAATAGTCTGTGATCTTAAAGAAATGAGTGTGTCATAAATACCCATTAATGATTGCTGATGGAGTGGACAGAAATCTACCTGCAGGTAAATCACTCACATACATTGAGCTGCTTTCTATTGTCTTGATGATGTTTCTGTACCTCTCGGCAAGGAGGTTTTACCTTGCATCAGTCCATTTTCTAAGAACTGGTGTGTTGGTATTACTAAAATGGGACTCGGGATGTTTCAAGGATTCCACATTTATAGACTTTTTTTTTTAAGTGAGTTTTCTTTTTATTTTTTAAGATTTATTTATTTACTTATTTGACAGAGAGATATCACAAGTAGGCAGAGAGGCAGGCGGGGGGAGGGGCATGGGGGGGGGGAAGCAGGCTCCCCGCCAAGCAGAGAGCCCAATGTGGGACTCTATCCCAGGACCCTGAGATCATGACCTGAGCCAAAGGCAGAGGCTTAACACACTGAGCCACCCAGGTGCCCCATATAGACATTTTTAAAATCATAGTGTTTGCATTTCTCAGATTTAAAAAGTTTGTGTTACAAAGGTGTTTAGGGACCAGTCCCTAATCTACATTATTCTATGTTCTCAGTCTTGGGTCCTCAGACTGAATGTTAAGGGTTGTTTGATAGTGTTCTTTATTATTGACATTAGATGGAGCTGACTAAAGAGATCCAGTCATTTGTGGGCTCTTACTTAGAGACAAATTACAAATTAGCTGCTGAGGCATTATAAAGAAGATAGAGATAGATAGGAGTCTAATGTTGGCTTGAAGATATTTAGAAGACCAGAGTCTGTTTTCTAGGATCTAGCAGCCAAATTTCAGTCTATTCTACACTTGTTCCTTTTCTCTAATACATTCTCCAAAGAAAGCAGTGGCATTTGAAAAGATTACTAAATTCAGATTTACACAAACTAGATAAAAACTTTCATGTGCAACTGTTGATTTTTTTAAATCAGATGGAATACTGAAATTATCTTTAATAGGAAGAGCTGTACTTTGAGATTTTCCCCACAAGAGGAAACAGAAGTTATTAATTGGTACCACTTAGTCACAGCATGCTCACATTTCATGTCCCCTCCAATGAAAGCTTTGAGATTTATCCAGAACATCATTCCAGGTGACTGCCATTCTTAAACATTGGGCTCACTCTTCTATATCTAGTGCTGTTTGGTGATGATTCTTCAGGACTGCAAGAGTAAAATTGGTTTGGGCCATAATACAGGGCCACATAAGTGGGTTATTTTTGCTGTGATCTACAGAAATAAACTGCATGCTTTCTTCTTTTTTAAAAAGGAATTAAGTAAACTTTGGACTTTCAGTTTTAAAACCTTGACTAATTGGATGTCTTGGACCTGTTTTCTTTCAGGCTTACCATCCATTGATCCATCAGGCAGCTCCCCATCTTCCTCTTCTGCTCCTCTGACAAGTTTTTCCGGCATCCCAGGAACACGGGTTTTCCTGCAAGGGCCAGCTCCTGTTGGGACTCCGAGTTTCAACAGGCAACATTTTTCCCCCCATCCTTGGACAAGCGCCTCAAACTCATGTAGGAATCCTGGAGGAACTCTTCCCAAAGAGTCTTGAATAAGCTATTAAACCATTTGTTTCAGGAAACACTGCATAGTAACTCTAGTAAAAGTTTAGTAAACTATAGTAAATGGTATGATGGTATTCGGATACCTAAGGTTTGAATTGCAGGCCTGTCAAAAATTGTCAGTCATTTGTAGGATAGAAAACTTGAGAGGGGTCAAGTTGTCCTTCCAAGCCAGAAATGTTTATGCAGGGAGTTGGATCAAGAGAAGAGGTACTACACCTAGTTTTATAAAAAGGACCCTTTGAGGATAGTATTGCAAAATAATTTCTTAAGTCCAAAAAGTAGATTTATGGATCTAGTCAATTTGGTATGATTCTTAGCTTATTTTTACATTTTAGGAAACCACGTTATTACCACTTATAAGTGAACATATGCCTTTGTTCATTTTTTTCAATATTTAGAACAGATGAAGTTCTTACAGTACTTGAACAGGATTTGATTTTTTAAAATTAGGTTCATGAGGCAGTCAATGAATATTGGCCCTTTTGACAAGGAAAACTACCGACATTACCTGAGAATCCCATTAGGAAGCAAAGCCATGAATTGAATCCAAGATATTTGCTAACATATAACCTTTCTTCGTTACGGATTAAAAGGGCCATAGAAAGAGAAAAAAGAGAACAGCTAAATAGGGAAGGCCATCAGCTCTTTTCCAAACAATATGCTAGTTATTGTACAAACATTGCCACATTTAAGTTAATTTAAAATCTGACAGGTTATGTTTTGAGAAGACTGTTTAGAGCTAGAATAAAAATTAATATGGCTTTCATCCTTTCTAGCTTTGTTCAGCAATCTGGAAAACAATTTTTAGACTATTTGCTTATACTTCGTATGTACGGAAGTAGTGTAGGATAATATTCATAGAACTTAACATGCTTTCACTTGAATGATCGTATAAAATGAAATTTTTCTTACAGAACCTGTGTTGTGAAATAGGTCTTTCCAACAAGGTTTCTCATATTCTTATAATTAGTTTTTAATGTAATAAAACAATAGAGAAATATTTTGCCACCAGGTGACTCTCCTATTCCATCTGTTTCTTCGGGATCATCTTCACCTCTTTCAGCCACCTCTGCCCCACCAACTTTGGGCCAACCAAAAGGAGGCAGTGCCAGTCAGGATCGAAAGATACCTCCCCCCATTGGAACAGAGAGGCTAGCCCGGATTCGGCAAGGAGGGTCTGTCGCACAAGCCCCTGTGGGGACCAGTTTTGTTGCTCCCGTTGGACACAGTGGAATCTGGTCATTTGGTGTCAACGCTATGTCAGGTATAGTTGCCTTGTCCTCTTTCTGGAAGGATATCTCCAGTAAGTTGTGGGATTCTTCCAGTCAGTCTCAGAGTTTGGAATGTTGGTTTGGCTTATACATAATGATATCTATAATAAATGTAATAAAAATAAGTATAGATTAGAAGTAAAAGATTCAAAGTGTACTTCCTTTCCCTTTTAAGCTTTCCAGTAATGGGATAATCATTTGTGTTCTTTCAGAGAGCACAAGTGCTCTCTTTCAAAGGACTAGGTAGAATATTTGGGGTATTCAAATATTTGGGGTATTCAAAGGACTTGACTCAGTTTTCCAGGAACTGGTTTGCTTCGGTTTGCAAAGATTGTTATGAACATGCACTGAGCTTTTCAGAGGAATGAGTGTGATAAAATTCAGTATGATAAAAGTTCGAGTAGTAATATTTTGTTATTTTACTCCAATAAATATCAAACCTTCTCCTCAATTCTTCTTTCCAGAAGGCTTATCAGGTTGGTCACAGTCTGTGATAGGGAACCATGCAATGCATCAACAATTATCAGACCCAAGCACATTCTCCCAGCATCAACCAATGGAAAGAGATGATTCTGGAATGGTAGCCCCGTCTAACATTTTTCATCAACCTATGGCAAGCAGTTTTCTGGATTTTTCTAAAGTGAGTCAACAGACATCACTGTAACTTGTTTAACACTTTGCCAGCCAATGTTAAGGAATAGTTTGTATTGTAATAATTCTCCCTTTTGGTGTAACAAGCTTGTTTCCATGACTTGGCCAGGTCTTTTCATAGAGTTTCCCTTTTCTTCTTAGCACAAGCTTACTGATGAAACTAAAATATGGAATATGGAAAAGTTGAGGGTATTCTGTGTGTTCATCAAAGTTGAGAAATTTCCTGATGATTTGATACTGGATTTAGTTGGGGGTATTTTCTTCATGTTGAAAAGTGTTGCTAATGCAGGTAAACCACTTTTGGTTTTTCAAAAACTGCATGATTCTGTATTTTTAAAGGATCCGCAGGAGTTTTGTGGATGAAAGGAAATTGGAGAGAGCTAAGCTGGTATTATAGAAACATCATTTACCCTCAGGATTAAGCTTTTTGCTTTCTTTCATAGGGTTTGCCAATTTCCATGTATGGAGGCACCATAATACCCTCTCATCCTCAGCTTGCTGATGTTCCTGGTGGACCTCTGTTTAATGGACTTCACAACCCAGATCCTGCTTGGAACCCTATGATAAAAGTTATTCAAAATTCTACTGAATGCACTGATGCCCAGCAGGTAAAATAGACTTAGTGCTCTCTTATTTTGCCATGTCACTCTTTTAATTCTTGGGTAATGCAAATTCTGAATATCAAGTCATGACATCTGACCACCTTCATCTGAACTAAGTTTTTCAGTATCAGTGTGATGCTACTAAACATTTTATTTCATGTATGCGCATTCTTCCTAGGCAGAAACAGTGAATTGCCATTGCATTTATATATTCATTTTGTAACTGTCTAAAGATTCCTAATTAGAAATTCCAATTTTTCCTCCCCCTTTTCAGATTTGGCCTGGCACGTGGGCTCCTCATATTGGAAACATGCATCTCAAATATGTCAACTAAGTTAGAAGGTCTTATTCTTTAGCCTTGTTTGAGAAACCTATGACCTTGGAAGAACCCTGGGGATTTTTTTTTTAAATGTGCCTAACTAAGAAAATTTCTCTAAGGCGTTAGCAATGGAAATTTGATTGCCCATTGTATAAGAACGAAGTGATTTCCTATCCACCTGATTATGTTCTCTGGTTAGTTTAGCCATTTTGAACTTAGTGCTTTTGGCTAAACATACTGAATGCTACTTGTATGCAGAAGAGAATTAGATGATTACATGTTTCAACCTTTTAGGGTGGTAAATACATGTACAATTGTTTACATACTTAAAAGGAAAAAGTTGAGTAAATTTCTTGTCATATAGTGGCTCTACTTAATGTAGCCTGTATTAATGTGAAATATTTACCAGAATATTCAATAAAAAGATGAACAGTGTTTAGAAGTGGGGTGTGATCCTTTCAGTGGTCATTGCAGGTATTACCCAATCCACAGTCCTACTGAACCAAGTTGTTAATACTATATTTCTAATAGGCGTCTCACATGTTACACCTTGGAGATCATTTTTAGATTGCCTTGAGAAAGCGTTTTGAAGACTAGTTATCTACCTACTTTGTGTTAAACTGTCCTTATTTCCTTGTTCTCTTCCATATCATTTTATAAGTAGGACTAAGTTTCAAGCCCCTGCAATGCGTCTTATGTGACTTTAGTAGATAGGTCTTTGCTGGGGTTAGCTCCTTATAGATCATGAGTATCAATAAGGACCATAGGATTGCAATCAGATGACAATGAACAAGCCTAGGGACACCCAAATTCTCAACTTCACATTCTTGTGCTTCCTGGCTTTTATCTAAAGACTTATTTGGTTAGTGTTTTATGTTTTTATTTGGGTTGGGACACAGGAGTGGGTAGGAGTGCCTCCTGTAATACTGTGGTATTGTTGAATCAGCAGAGTAATCTTTATAAATATGTGACTAATTCTGGGCTTAGTTCCACAGCCCTAAGTATGAAGAGCCAATGTGTTTAACAAGCTAAACACAAGAACACTAGAGCGGATTGCCTTGGCCAAACTATAGGCTATGCCAAGAATCTGATGCAATAGAGAAGGAAAAACAACCCTCTGAAAAGAACAGTCATTAAACTTTTCATGTTTAATATAGTGGAACTTCCTGGTTTTATGTATAGGCACTCTAGAAGAGAAAACAAGAAAATGCTTCAGGCTGATAGAGCAGTCAAACCACATATCAAGGCAAAGAAGAACATACAAAAAACAGTAACTGGCAGCAGAGCCATACCAGCAGCACTTTTCAATTCTCATGCCACCAGGAGTTCTTAAGCTTCTCTGCCTGGCTCCTAAAGCCACCCCTAAATGAGACACCCCAAGTTCTGTGTTAGACATGCCTGGGTCTTTTGTCTTCCATATCACCTTACCTATGAGAGCTTCTTTAACATCATTTCTTGTTTCCTATTTTGAATGGATTTGAATGGATTCACAGGTGTTGAAGGTACTGCTTTTTTTAGTACTTGATAACTACATCAAGTATTCTCAAGAGACCCCTTGGATCCCCTACATATCTTGCTGTTTCTGTTTACCACTACCAACAACAAAAATCACCTAATATTAGTGAAATGAATGAAACTACTCTTGATGAAACATACACTAGTGAGAGATAATATTAAGTAAATTATTCAGTGGGACAAAAATTATTTTCCTGTCTTAAGAGTCTACAATACATTTGAATTATCTGGGAGAGCTCTTAACCCTATCTTCTGCACCTTGAGGATAACAGAATGAGAAATTTTATCTCAGGTCAAGAACTAGGATCCATGAGAAGAGGGGACAATTAGAAGAACCCCTAAGATGATTAGGAAGAAATAGGAGCTGTGTAATCAGTGGTAGCTATTCAGGATACCCTCCTCCTTGCCCTTTTACTGGCACTGCCTTCTTTTCTTTCTGTTTGGATCCCTCCTCCCCAACCCATTTTGCCTGCTATAATCTCTTCTTCCTCTGTCTTGCCTCTTCCTGGCATTACTTTACTGCTCTTTTACCAACCTGAACCTTGGATTAAACCTAGCTCAGGTAAGAACTTAATTACTTTAAAAATATATGAGGGATCTTGGGGGAAGCAGCATGGGTATAGTGAAATAAGCCTAAATTCTCTTTTCGTTTCTGTCACTTGAAGCTCTATGACCTTAGGCAAGTCATTTTTCATTTCTGGGCTTCACTTTCCTCATCTGAAAATAAAATTAAACATAAATGAACTCAAAAGAGTCTCCTAGTGCTAACACAGATTTTCTCCTTTTTCTTGTGAATGAGAATATGCGGGATAGGGATACTGGAAGCCAGTAGAATGTTTACATTTCTGAGATTTCAGAGTCCCTACCATTGGTTCTCACCTGGAATCAGAAGCCTGCTCTTGTGTGGGACAGTACTGATTTTGAAATTTCAATAGAGGCAGAAGAAAACCTTGCACATTCATAGTAAGACCTCAGATCATTAAGAAACTTCCTATTGAGGCATAGATCAAACCGCATGAGAATAATAGCTCTTTCAAGGCATAAAAATATATCATCGAGGTTTCTGGACCTACGTATTTCAAGTAGTAGTGTAATAAAATTCCACCACCAATAAAATTACTGATGTTTTAAGACCCTTTAAACCTATTGTGGCTACAGTGTGCTGACTTGCCCTTTTATAGGCCAGTCTGCTTCCTTCAGTCCCTGCTCTCAAAGGGGAAATCCCATCACCTCAGCTAACCAGACCGAAGAAGAGAGTTGGACAGCCAATGGTGGCCTCTCCTAACCAGAGGTAAGAAATCTCAGGACTTGGAACTACAATTTTCATCTCTTCTTGTAGGTTCTGGCCAAATCCTCCTCCCATCCTCAAAGTTAGCCCAGGAGGGAACCATCCTCAGTTTGAGGTGTCTTGTAGAAGGGGAAAGGCTAGTCATATTATAGTTTCAAGCCAAACAAAAAGGAGTGGTTAGTATACTTGGTTCTGGCCCACTGTTTGAGACCTTTGGACCCCATTGTAAACCCAGGAAGTGGCAAATAAGCCTGTAGGAAAACAGCTTCTGAACATCTTGTTCTCCAGCCCTAGATCTCTTCTACCAAGAAGTGTTGCTGGTTATGACGTCTTCCCTGTGGATCCTGTCCTGGGGTGAGGGGCTCTGATAACACTCTACTTTCTATTCGTCCTTAAAGATCTGTCACCATTTGCCATCAGGCAGATTCTTTACCTCTTCTTTATTCTGTAGCAAATGAGGAAGAGAAAGATGGTTTTAAGTATCCAGAACTTAATGTGTATTACGACTGCTTCCAATCTAAGACTTAATATGAACAACAGGATCATGAATCTCGCCACCAGACTGCCAACCTGTTTTGATTACTTTTACCTCCTGTTTTATCTTCATGGTATTGGTATAAGTACAAAGTAGTTTTTCTGGTAGCAAAGACCTGATATTCCCTTATAGGCTTAATCAGATCTCTGCGGTTGGAGCCTGGGCATAGGTCTTTTTCTTTTCTTCCTTTTTTTTTTTCTTTTTTGTGCACTTCTCTGTTTTAAGCTCCCATATTCTCCCATATTCTAATGGGTAATCAGTGTTGAGCCTCTGATTTAAACTCTCAGTCCTTCATACAGATTGCATGGATGATGTATCTGGCTTTCTCCCTAAGGCTAATGACCTGTATCTAGTTCCCCAGCCCTTACAGTGCACAGCACCTTGCTACATCTAGCAACAGTATTATAGTTCTAGTAACTGCTGCTGTCAGTTTTAACAGAAGGGTAAAATTAACAGAAGGGTGACCTCACTTCAACAATGATCCTTCTTGAAAACTTTTGACATTTCTCTGTCTCTTGTGGTGAATCCTCTTCCACTACCTCTTAAATAAATGTTGATGTGTTCAGGGCTCTTCTTAAGCTATATCTTCTGTCCAGGTGATCTCATCCCATACTCTTGGATTGCACTCTACCTAGATCCGAATCACTAGCCCAGATTTCTACCCCTCAGCTTCAGACCCATAGATCTAGCTGCTGTGCTGTCCCATCTCAGCATTCACACATACTGTACATTCCCCAATATAAGATAATGCTTCTCTTGTTTTCTGTTATATTAGGGGGTACTACTACTACCAAGACTTTCTTTTTTTTTTTTTTTTCCTTTCAAGTCAGAAGACTGAAAATTATCCTAGCTTAGCTCCCCCTCTCTCACCCCACCCTTAATCAGTCACCTTCTCTTTCCCCTTCTGTGTATGGGGATCCTGACCACTTCTCCAGCCTCATAGGCACTGCCCTTCGGTCCACCCTGTTTCACTAGGCTAGAATCTTCACCTTCATTCTCACTATCCCTCCATCCTATTCCTCACTGCTCCAATCAGACTCACCTCAAAAACTGAGCTGTAATAGATGACCCCTCACAATCTGCTCCCAAGCCTTACCTTCCAGCACTGTCAAGACCCTTCTAGGCATATGCCACTTTGTAAGAGGCTCAGAAACATTTTGGAATAAAATATAAATATCCTTGCTCCCTGACGTGCTACTCTAAGGACCTGCAGACCTAAGGGACTGCATCATCTGGGATCTTACTAAAAAATTACACTCTCAGGTCCCACCCTCAACTTACCATATCAAAATCCTCATTTACAAGCTCTCCAGGTGATTTATGTGCACATTAAAGTTTGAGAAGCACTGAGTTATAAAATAGTTTTTTTTTTTTAATGAGTGGAGAAATCAGAGCTACAGGAAAATCTGATGAAATCAGAACTGAAGTAACATTAATACTGTTAAATGCATGAAATCCAGTGGTCTGCACTTAATGGGGGAAGGGTGGTAATACTGATTTTGAGGAAATCGGAAGACTACTTGACCAAATCAAGATTTTTAGTATATGTATGTACTAGGCTTAATATTTTCTCTTCCACCAACCCTCTCCTGCCTCCTTTCATATCACAGTGTCTACATCAAAAAATCCCCAAAGGCGAGACTCTCTGATCTTCCTTTCCAGGGGACTAAAGACCAAGTCCTCCTCACCAGCCCTCTGCCCTTCCTTAGTTTCCCCATATTAGCTGTGGCAGCAAGATAAAAGAGCAAGCCTCTATCCTCCAACATCTATTCATTATTCCGTCCAGGTATCACTTCTTCCAAAGAGGCCACCCCACCTCCCTGACCTTCCCCTTCCTGCTGTGCACCAGACCATCCGCCACATTTTTACCCTGTCCTGTAATTAATTAATGGGAGGCAGTCCCCAGCGGTGCTAAAGAGCAGACTTTGGAATCAGATACACTCAAGTCTGAATCCCAGTTCCCCCTCCTACAAGATATGACTTTGAACCAATGATTTAACCTCTCTTTCCTTTCCTCACCTGTAAAATGTGGCTAATAATAGAACTTTACTGTCCAAAACTGTTAAGAGAAATGGGTGAATTAACACATGACAGTAACGTGTTAATACCTCCCTGGTCCCTGGCGCCCTGTTCAAACAGTAAATAGTAAATAGCTGAGTGGCTGCAGCTCTCAGAGTCGGACTGGCCAATATAGAGCCTGGAGGAACGGGAGGCCTGTGCGGGACTGCTTTCAACTCTCACCTAGTCGGGCTTGCCCCCTCGTAAGGCGGGACCGTCGGATTGAGTGACGGCTCGTGGCCCGCCCCGGGCGTGACGTCGTCCTGGTGGTGTTGCTGCGGCCGCACGTGGTCTACCGAGTCTGCTTCAGAGTTAGCTGCGCTCCGCGTCCTCGGCGTCGGCCGATTGCCTTCCTGCTCGTCCCGCTCGCTATGTCCACCTCCACGAGCTGCCCAATTCCCGGGGGCAGGGACCGGCTGCCCGACTGCTACAGCACCACGCCGGGGGGCACGCTATACGCCACTACCCCGGGAGGTCAGCGGGCCGGGCTGGGGTTCCGCGGGCATTGGGCAGGCCGGCGCGTGCGTCCTGCCTCGGGGCGGGAGTGGGGAGGTGCCGGGCTTGGGTTCTGTCTGCAGGCCCTTTTGCAGGTTGTAGGCGTTTGCAAGGGGTGGGTGGGGAATGTTTGGGACTGAAGCCCAGTTCCCTGAAACCTCATAGTAATGCACCATGGCTTAAAGACTAGCTTCCGGGTGACTGGACTGAAATCCTCACTTTGGCCTGGGTTCTGGGTGCCTTGCTTACCCTCCCCTCTCGACTTTGCCGCCTGGAATTAGGAGCCGAAGCCCCAGTCGAGCTTGGCCTCGGCAGGAAGCACCAGGTCTTACAAAGCGGCTTGAGCAGGACTTAGGCAGTTGGGGTCAGGAGCTTTGGGTATCTGCGGCTGTTTGGTTGGGCTGATTGCCTGGGATCTCGAGCTGCTGGGCTTCCGACCCAGGGTTTCCTGCCACGTGGAGGCAGAGGGGAGAGGCAAGAACAGGGTAGGGCCCTTTGCGGACAGAACTGGGGCCAAGTTTCTGTAGGCTGGATAGGACTTGGGAGGGGTTAGAATAAGAACAGACTGTCCCGGTGTTTCATGAGAAAAGCAGCTGTCCAGAGGAACACAGCTTCTCCCTGCAGGGTATCAGAATCCAGGTGGCAGCAGGGGTGAAATTCCTTATATCTGCTGTTTGGCTTCCTGAGCTAACTGCCTGAAGGACTAACGTACCCAGCCCCCAACCAAAGTAGGGAAAACCCAGAGCCAACAGAGCCAGGCAAGAACAGTCGAAGTACCTGAGTTCTCCAAGTTTTGTATTCCTCCAAGAACTGAGACTGAAAGTTTCCCTAAACCAAAAGCCCCTGCCTGGACCAGCTGGGATGCCCCACTTGCTTCATGGCACGTAGCCACATCTTGGTTAGACCTGGAAGTTTCTTAAGAGCTCGGAAGGCTAGTCAGCTGAGATCCCAGCTTGCAGCCCTTTAATACATGGGGAAATGAGTCCCAAGTCCCTGACAGGCCTATGTGTGACACTCCATACAGCTCTGTACCCAAGCTCCAGCTTCTTAACTAGTTCCTACCCCTTGACAGGCACCAGGATCATCTACGACCGAAAGTTCCTGCTGGAGTGCAAGAACTCACCCATTGCTCGGACGCCCCCCTGCTGCCTCCCCCAGATTCCCGGGGTCACAACACCTCCAACAGCCCCACCCTCCAAGCTGGAGTTGCTGAAGGAGCAGAAGGAGACAGAGGAAGAGATACCCGGTAAGGAAAGCAGGGCCTAAAATTAAATGCTTTGGGTCTAAATGCCCGTTAAGTACAGTGGGGGTTTAATGCTGAGAGGGCTTTCTGCACTGATGCCAAGCTGGCTGAGCTTGTAGCCCAGCCCAGCAACCAGTCCTCTTCCCTTCTCTTTCTCCAGATGACGCACAATTTGAAATGGACATCTAATCCAGTGCAGATGATCCTGTGTGGAATTAAGAGGAAACCCTCATACCGCTGCTGCCATCACCTCTTCCTGGTGTATTCCAAATACCAGGTGGCCTCATATAATCTGGAAGGGAGGGACTTGTTGGTTTCAGGCCTCCCTTAGTTCTGAGGCAGCTAGACCAGGGATAGGAGTGGGCAACTCGCCAAGCCCTTAGCTCTACTTTCCCTTTGGTCTGTAGGTACTCTTCCCAACCCCCAGCCCTCCATCAGGGGCTGAGGCTGGGACTGAGGGATGGAGTATGTCACTGATTGCTTAGTAAAAGTTCAAAGAAATGCTTTGACTCCGGTGTTCTCCTCAACACTGCCCTTCCCATCTCAGCCACACAGCTGAGGGCCTCAGGTAGACCTGGTTAGGATCACAGGTCCCAGGTCCCTTCCAAGCTGTCATTGGGCCCACGTCCAATGGCAATTAGAGCCTAAGGCAGGCTATGGGGGCAAGCTACAGCAGCTGCCAAACCATAAACAGCAATACCCTGACCCCTGCCAAGGGCTGTTCCAGCCTTTCCAGGAAGCAGCCTTCCTGGAATTGGGCCTCTCCAGCAGTCCCTCCCTGTCTATTCCAAAGCAGGAAAAAAAAGAGGCACTGCCCTAGAGTTTAACCTTCTCCAGTCTCTCCCCATGCCTTTTCTGCTTCCCACCTATAAGTATAATCCCCTGTCCCAACACTGAAAACCTGTATTCTCCCTTCTCAGCATGATTTGAGCCTCTGGTCCCTTCCATCTAGCTCTCATGTCCTCAGAGGGTTAGAAGAGACATTAGGGCCCAAAATGAGGTAGCTCATTTTGTGAGTCAGAGTCATGCTCCTATCCCTGACCATCCCCCAGCCTCCCAAAAAGTCACAATCCCATTATGTGATAGTCTTTCTCCCTCAATTTATACCACTATGTTCTAATCTCTGTAGCACTGTTTATCTCAAAGGTGACAGTGCAAACAGGACAGTCTCTTTTTCTTGAGGGAAAAATCTCCCCTGCTATTTGAGCCTCTGTTCTTATGCTAAAATGAAATTATCCAAAAATAGAGATACTCAGCCCAGCAAGGAATGTGTGTTTCTGTCTATTTGAGGGGGGGGGAGTGGCAGACAGTAATTGATCATGCTTCTTAGCAAAGTTATTCATGCTGAATGGAAGGAGAGAGGTGTTTAGGGTAAACAGGGAGCAAGGCAGTCAAGGACATCACAAGCAACTAGTTTGGCACAAGAAGGGCTTCTATCTCCTACCCAGGGCCCACTGTTAAGATGTTTTTATTGAAATGCGTATGTTATAGGTTAACAGGTGACTTCCCTGTGGCCCAAGTGGCTGACACCTCTTCCCCAGAGATGGGTAGATGAGGCCAAGGATCCCAAGGAGGCAGACAGTCTCCCAAATGGTAAGAGGAAGCCAGGTGAGAGAAGGCCTCTGTGCCAAGGCATAGGAAATGGTGTGAGCTGAGTCAGGATCCAGGATTATGGAGCCTCTTGGACACCTGGTATTGTCTGGTTCTCCTCAGCTGTGGCTGTAGATTTCTCTCCATTGGCCTCTTCCTCTGAAGACAGATTCCTCTTTTCTGCAATTAATCTTTTAACTCCCACCATCCACTGGCTAACCTCAGTCACATGGTCAACCATGAGTGAGCGGTGAATGTCATCTGCTGCATCCCACTTGTGACTTGAAAGCTCTGAGGAAAGAGAGGAGGTAAACAAGCAGCTTGGGGCAAAAGACCTAGCTCTCAGTCCTCTCATCCCAACCAGTCAGAATCTGAGCATCTCTTCCAGCTCAGCCATCCACGACAAGGTGGGGGAGCTAGGCTATACGGAAAGACCTACCCATACCTTGCACCAGCAGAGCCATCCTCTTCTTCACAGGCACTGACAGCTTCCCTCCAACCCACTGTTCCCGCAGCAGAGCCAGGCGACGGCTGATGTCATCACATACTTGTTTCTGAGAGACAGAAGCCCCTCCAAGTCAATACTGCTAGCCCAGCAGGGGAGGGGAAAGGCAGCACCAAACAGGAAGTGGACCTGCCTTCTCTGGCCCAGAAAAACACGTTAAGAATTCTGGTTAGAGGGGCGCCTGGGTGGCTCAGTGGGTTAAAGCCTCTGCTTTCAGCTCAGGTCATGATCCCAGGGTCCTGGGATCGAGCCCCGCATCAGGCTCTCTGCTCAGCAGGGAGCCTGCTTCCCTTCCTCTCTCTCTGCCTGCCTCTCTGCCTACTTGTGATCTCTGTCTGTCAAATAAATAAAACCTTTTAAAAAAAAAAAAAATTCTGGTTAGAGGCCCCACTGAGAAACCTTATGGATCTCCTCCCAAGAAAAGGGCATATATGGCTAGAATTTTACAATTTCCAGAGTTTCTCAGATCCTCAGAAATTCATTCTGTAGTGCTACTTTACAAGTAAGAAAACAAAGGACCACAGTCCTTTTATCCCCCACTGGCATGCCAGGACGGATTACCTTTGTGTGGCCACGGCAATCCTCCAGTGCCTCTTCCAAAGGTTTGAGCACATCTTCCAGCAAAGTTTCAGCTTCGATGACTGGGAAATCTGTTGGCTCCACACTGGAGGCAGGACAATTCCCAGCGGGTGGAGGCCCCATTGGGGGAGGCCCAGGAGAAGTCTGTGAGGTGGGGACTGAAAAGGTAAAGCGGGATCAAGTAAATATGGCTGAAACAGGTAAAAAGCTCAATTCTAACTTCACCCCTTTTAGAGGACTATTCTCTGGGACAACTCATTCACTCAAAAATATATATGAAGTCTCTACCATGTGCCAGACAATGTGCAAGGCAGCCGAGACAGAGTAGTAAACCAGATGGATTAGATTCCTGACCTTGGAACAGAAATTCTAGGGAAAGGAAACACACACACACACACACACACTACCAAATTATGTTGCATGCTACATAGAAAACATGATGTAATAAAGAGAAATAGTAGGGCACCTGGGTGGCTAAGTCATTTAAGACTTGGAATCTTGATTTTGGCTTAGGTCATGGTCTCACGGTTGTGAGAGGGAGCCCCATGCCAGGCTCCGCACTCAGCATGGAGTCAGCTTGCTTGGGATTCTCTCTTCCTCTCCCTCTGTCCCTCCATGACTCATGCAACTCTAGCACGCACTCTCTCAAAATAAATAAAATCTTTGAGAAAGGGGGTTATAGTACAGGGAACCACCTAGACCGTGTTCAGGGAAGGCCTTCTGAGGTTGACTTCTGCATTTATCCTTGCTCACCCACTATATGGCATTTGGCAGGTTACCCTTAACCCCTGGGCTTGGGTTCCTTTTCTATAAAATGGGGATCTCATGGTAGGAGCACTTACTTCACAGGATCACAGTGATGACTAAGAATATAAGTGCAACTGCCAGATTACTATAAAGCAAAATGTTCAGTTCACAAAATTAATAGCTAGTGGATGAGGTAGATGCAGCCACAAAGTATCATGTACTGGGCAGAGGTAAGAGCAGTGCCTAAGAGCCAGGGTAAGTCCTGATTTGTTCAAGTTAGACAGACCAGCCCTCTATGGCTGGAAATTATTAACCCTGCAGAAAGCAGTATTAGTTATCTCTGGAGAAGCAGCAGGAATCCAGACCATATAGGGCTTTGGAGGCATTTGGTCTTGAGCCTAATGGTAATGGGAAGCCACTGTAGGTTTATAAAAGCAGGGGGTGATGTGACTAGACTTGTGTTTTGTTTTTTTAAGATTTTATTTATTTGACAGAGATCACAAGTAGGCAGAGAGGCAGGCAAAAAGAGAAGAAGGGAAGCAGGCTCCCTGCTGAGCAGAGAGCCTGATGCGGGGCTCGATCCCAGGACCCTGGGATCGTGACCTGAGCCGAAGGCAGAGGCTTTAACCCACTGAGCCACCCAGGCACCCCTAGACTTGTTTTTTAAGACATTCACTCTGTAGGGTCTGTGAAAAATAGATGAGAACAGGTCAAGAATGGCAGGCATGGACAGTAGTTGGGAAGTTAACGGAGTAGTCCGGGAAAGAGAACCCTGGAATGGACTAGAGAGAAAGCAGATGTGGTGAGATGGAGTGGTCTGAGATTCATTTAGGAGGAGGAAGCAACAGGACTTTATGGACTGGGAGTGAGGGAGAGAGGAGTCAAGGATGACTCTTGGTTTTTACCTATAGTAATGGGATGGTGGAAAGCACTATGACAAAAGAGAAAAGTCATTTGATTCTAAGCATCAACATTCACACAGATGATTATTTCATCTTCTCGTTTGGCCCCTCAGTTTAAGCTCCTCGCCTCCAATGATGATTCTTCCCATCTTTCCTCAACCTCTCACTCCTCTCTGCCTTGTTCTTAACACTGTGCCATCTCCAAAACTTCTGTCCTTCCAGCCCAATCAGGTTTTCATGCATTAAAATCACTCCCTTATAGACACTCTTACCTCACTTTATCCCCTCCCATGGTCCCACTTTCCTGGTAAACATGACTTGCCCACACTTGTTAGAAGGAAAAACAACCATGCTGTTGAGTTACACTTTAAATTCTTGGGTACAGATATTAAAAGGTATCCACCACTGCCTGGAATTCCTATCCTTTGCCTCATTTTTCCATTCTTCAGAACTCTTCTCACATTTTCTCTCTGAATTTTTGTCTTCTCCCCCGACTTTTCCTTTCCCTGCATTCTACATCCAACACTGCCTCATATTTCACTGAGAAAAGGGAGGTCATTAAACAGGAACTTTCATCTCCTCACACCACCAGTTCTACTAATCTGCTTGTACTTGGGGCCAAGTTCCTTCCTCTAATGGATGAAAGTTTCTTGCTCCTATCAGAGGCCATCTTTCCAGCTATACTAATGCCAACCTATTGTCTTCTCTAGGCTTCTCTCCTGTAGCTATCCTGTTTTCCCGTCCCACCAGTTCTCCCACTAGAGAATCATCCCATCAGCATACAGACATGCTCTAGTGTTTACCATCTTAAAAACAAAAATCCTCCCTTACCATCTTTAGGCATGGCCTCATTTCTGTCTCACAGCAGGATTTCTTGAATGAGCTATATAGTGTATAGTTAGTCTCTCTACTTGTTATATTCTCTTCTCCACCCATCCAGCTGTGTTTCTACTCTCATTACTCCGTAGACTGCTTCTGTGGTAACCATGTTGGTTACCACATTACCACAATTTAGTTCGGCAAAGCCAAGGTCCCTTTTCTCTATCTGTCCTGACCTCTCAGCATCATCCATCATGGTTGGTTGAGTCAAAATTTTACTGAGTAGATTTCACTTTTCTTCTTGCTACTTTAGCTATTTCTCAAATCCCTTTAGTAATTCCTTTTCTACTCAACCTTGAAATGCTAGGGAGCCTTAGGGCTCCATCCTGAACCCCCTTTAGGCCTTTATCCACACATTCTTAAGTAACCTTATTCAAGCCCACAACATCAAACACGATCCATACAATCAAGACTCATTTCTGTAATTCTGGCCTAGACCTCTCCTCCCCACAGTAGCAGCCCAAATTTTAGTATGTCCAAGACAAAGCTTGCTTTTCCCCTCCCTTCAAACTTATATTGCCCCCCACCATTCCCTGGTTTCCCATACCTATGAACAATACCAGCCAGTTGCTCAAACGAAAAGTCTGTTATATTGATTCTTCTTTCTCTCACTTATATCTGTTCCTACTGACTGCCTCGGTAACATATGCCACATCCATCCAACTTCTACTACCTCTATACTCCCACTCTTGTCCAAATCATTGTTAAATCTTGCTCATGTTACTGAAATAGCCTCTTTTTCTTTTTTTTTTAAGATTTTATTTATTTATTTGACAGACAGAGATCACAAGTAGGCAGAGGCAGGCCGAGAGAGAGGGCGAAGCAGGCTCCCTGCTGAGCAGAGAGCCCAATGCGGGGCTGGATCCCAGGACCCCGAGATCATGATCTGAGCCAAAGGCAGAGGCTTAACCCACTAAGCCACCCAGGCGCCCCCTGAAATAGCCTCTTAACTTGCCTTTTCACATCTTTGCTAAAATCTATTTTAGCAGGCACAGTGATCTTTTTTGAGATGTACATCAGCCACTGTTTCTCAGTCTGGGGAGATTTTGCCCCAAGGAGCAAATGTCTGGAGGTGCTTTTGGCTGCCACAACTGGGTGAATACTACTGGCATCTAGTGGGTAGAAACCAGGAGTGCTACAAATACCCTACAAAGTACAGGACAGTTCCTCACCACAAAGAATTATCTGGCCCAAAATGTCAGTCGTGCCAAGATTATGAGACCCTGGTTTGTGAGGCATCTGTGTGGCTCAGTTAAGCATCCGAATCTTGATTTCGATTCAGGTCATGATCTCTCAGGGTCGTGAGATTGAGCCCCACATCAGGCTCTATGCTAGGCATGCAACCTGCTTGGGAATCTCACTCCCTCTGCCCCTCCTCCACTTGCTCTTTTAAAAAAGAAAAAAAATTAAAAACCCTAGTTTGTGTCATTCCTCTGCAGTGTGAGTACTGATAACATAGGGGTGCTGAAAGAGCTAAATCTGAGCCCCTTTTGGGGGGCCATAGCTCCAGTTGTTCACACAGGACATGCTCGGAAGTAAAGGTATCCCTCTACTTTAAACTTTTCAATGGCTTCCAACTTTACCCAGATTAAAATACAAACTTCCTTATCATGCTTTATAAAATCTGCTATGATCTGGCCCCTGCCTACTTCTCAGATTGTAATTTCTCTACCTAACTGTCTCTGGCCATTAGGTATTCCTTCAGTCTCTGAATTTGCCAACCTTGTTCTCAGGGCCTTTGCACTGTTTACTGCGTATGGAATGCTCTTGCACCTGGTCTTTGCTTGGCTAGGTTTTAATCATTTAACTTAAATGTCAGCTCCTCAGCCACCTAACTTAGTTACAGAGTCACTCTTGCATTACCTTGTTTTCTCTGCAGAGCCTTTACCACTGCTTAATTTGTCTATTTCCAAAGCTAGAGTATAGTCTAGCTTTGGAGACAGACATGAAAACAGAAAATTTTTTGTCTTGTTCACTGCTGTCTAGTTTGCCCTCAAGCAGTGCCTGGCTCAGAGATGCTCAGTGGATAACACTGGTTGGATGAATGAATGAACACATTAAATCTGGATCTTATCAGACAACCAAATGAAGAGGTAGCACAAGACAAATGAATATATAGCTATGGTATTCAGGTTGGAAATAAAATGTGGAAACAATCTGGGAATAAAAACTATATTAAAAACCATACGTCTGGATGAGCTCACCTACATATAAAGCAAGTAGAGATTCTACTGAAACTTACCATTTATTGACATAGGCAGCAGAGAAGGAGCCGGGAAAAGGGCCTGCCCTTAGCCCCTTTATGGAGCTCCTTTCAGAGAGACCTCAGAGGAGCAAAAAGGGCCCTCGGGCCAAGTTTATCCCTGGCACCGCCCTCTCCGCGGGTCTCTGCACAGGGCCCCCACGCACCTCTGGGGGAGCCATACTGGGGAGCGGCGACCCTCTTGGTGAGCGGCGTGCGCTTGGGTCCACCAGCCAGGGTTTGCAGCCCGTAGGAGAACTGCGGAGGGTCATTCCAGCCACGCTCCTTGTTGCCTGCGGGAGTGAGGGGACATGTGAAGCGAGCCCCGGAGAGACGAAAGCTCCACCCTCCCACCCCCAACCCCCGTGCACTAACTGCCCTCAGCATGGGTAGGGGGACAACCCAGCGACCCGAGGCCGCCGGCCGCGCTCACCCGGCTTCACATACAGCTCCGCCATCTCCACTTCCCCAAGGCCAGCAGCACAGCGCGTCACTTCCGGGGCGGCCGTTCACCCGAGCGGGTGCCACCCCCGGGCCGGCTGGTTGCCAGGAGCCCCGTTACGTCGTATGGCTGTTCAGAAATGCCGGGAGGAGCCGCTGTGGGAACGCTGCCGCAGCTCCCTGAAGTACTCGAAATCTCCAGCTAATGAGGCATTGGGGCCCTGATCACAAGGCACTGAAGGGGGCTGTTTTCCAAGAGGCGGCGCTCTAGGAGTCCTAATCCCCTGTATGTTCAAACTGTAACGGTTGTTCTCAGGAGTAAATTTTAACCACCTGAAACTCCTGCCCCACAAAGGTCCCTGTGTGATCTAGCCAGGTGGAACTCTAGAACCTCAGTTCTGTCTACGGCCCTGCACATTTATACTCTCTAGGCTCAGTAACTAGTGTTCATTTCCTTTCAGGACTTAGGTCAGGTTAAGAATCTCACTGGAGCCTCCACAACCCTGAGATTTTCTAGTTGTACTACCTATTATCTTCTACCTCATTTAATGCTTGTTCATCTCCCCTTCTGAAGGTGGAACCCGTATTTTATATCCCCACTATCTAACACACAGACCTTAGAAAATACATTTGTTGAAAGAATGAAATCAGATTTCCACCACACCCAAGTCCTCATGTGACTACAGGCAGCCACCAACACCAAGCAGAGACACAGACACTCACCTCACACGGGTGTTAACCCCCAACCCTGTCCCAGGTCCAATATACTCACACCCAGTGAGGTCACTGAGGGATTTTTATTTGTACTGATTTTGCTATAAAGTGTTGCTGAGGTAGAGCCAACTGTCCAGGGCCAGATAGGGGCAAGGAACACAGAGACCAAGGGAAAGGACAGCCAGGGGCCTGGGTTGTGGTGCGGGGCCTCTCAGTCATCCCTATAAACATTTAATAAACTGGGCAATAAACAGAGGGTAGGCAAGAGCCAGAGGAGCAGGCAGAGAAGGCTTCAAGGAGTGAGAGGCTACAGGCCCCTGGAGAATGAAGGGGTACAGAGTTGGGCATGGACCCAGAGCCTCCTTACCCAGTCCTGGATTAATTTAGGGCATATGGAGCAGAGAGGGCTTCAGGCGAAAGGCATCAAGAAAAGAGAAGACACCCCGCTTTCGAGGGGCTGCCCCTGCACCCCCAACCCCTCCTTTGAGCAGGGGGAGCGGCAGGGGACCTCCTGGGGAATCCACGGAGCTGGTCCGCTTGAGCCGCAGGCGGGCACGGGCCTGGGCACCCCAGGCCTTGCCTCGAGCTGCAGAGGCCACAAGACACTTCTGGTACTGAACCTAGGGAAAAGGGGAATGTGAGGATCCAGCTCCTTTCTGCCCCTGGACTCCCTGAAAGCTTCTGCAGAACAGGCAACTGGCCATGGCTTCAGTCTGGTAGTTAAATAAGGCTGGTAGTCAGCCCCAACTGGAGCCCCTACAGCATTCCCAGGGAGCTCAATAACAAAAACAGAAAATTTAACATTTACTGAGCATTTAAGGAGGACTGGACACTGTGCTACACGCTTCGCATAACCGAACTTAATCCAAAGTTATTTAGGAGCTGTTATCACAATTTTACAAATGAGGAAATTTTGGTTCAGAGATTATATGTGACTTGCCCATGGTCACCTAGGCAAAAAAAATGATAGAACTGGAATTCAAACTTACCCATAATATACCTTAAGTTGTCTTCCTGATCCACAAACTTAAATTCACTGCTCAAAACCTTTCAATGGCTCAAAGTGACCTGGGACAAATAAACTCATGACCACAATCTCTAAGTTCTTCCATGACTCAGTGTTTTTTTCTGCCCCCATCTCTCACTTCATCTGTCCCTCCAGATACACTAGATTCTTTTAGATACCGTAATCCACCCATATTGCTCTCATCTTCACAGCTGGACGTCCTTGTATTTGGCATACCTTCTGTCCCAATCTCCTTTACCTAACTTCTTCCTCGGACCTTCAACTCTCAGCTCTCTATCAACTCTTCCAGGCGGCCTTCAGGAATGGGCTGTCTCCTCCATCTTCTGTGGTGTACAACTGCCTTCTGGTCTGTCTCTGATCTAACCTGAGTGTTCTGTGAAGGACCAAATATGGTGCCTGGTACCCTGCAGGCACTCACGTTTGTTAAGGAAAGAGTAAGCTGAATTCAGACTGCAAGCATCCCACATTCCAATGCCCACAGATGCCAGGAAATAACCTGAGACAAACAGGAGAAATAGTGTCCACCCTACTGCAAACAGCCCCTACACAATTCAGCTGAATGTTGAAATTTATGTGTGGACCCACTTATCAGAGGTTTTGATATTTTAAGAGAAACAGGAATAGCAATTAATACATGAAATGTCCTGGCTCTAAATATTAGCAACTAACTTGAACTTATTAAAAACAGCATGAGGACCAAATAAAAGAGCAGTTTACTACAGTCAGCCCTGGGATTACTGGTCTGTGATTTCTGGAGGCTGCCAATCCTGAGCCCCAGTCACCAGTACAGAACAGCTGCAGGGCAACCCCACCATTCCCACCCGAAACTCACCATGCAAGCTGCCTGCACAGCTTCAGAGAGTCCTCCTGCGTGGGGCTGGCACCAGAAGGCTGCACACTGGAAGCTCTGACGGCCCAGGTCAGCAATGAGGCCAAAGGTGTGAGGGTCACGGCCAACACCAATGAAGGTCACGAGGCGCACAGGGCACTGCCATAGTGGTTCCTCCTCTGCACCAGCTTCTGCCTGCCCACATCAGGCCTGGTCACTAGAGGACCAGGCACTGGCTAGACCCAGTGAGCTCTTCCAATAGCAAGCAATGAGCTCGTCAGCATCCCTCCCACCCCCTCCACGGCCCCCAACTTCACCTTCTTCTGGTACCTGAATGGGATGTGCAGTCATTAGAGAGTCAGACACACTGAGCATGGCAGGGACCCAGGAATCCTGGTCCCCCCGGGTGGTGAGGGTACCAATGGCCTCATTCAGCACGTCCATGCCTGGGGGGGGACATGCCCACCATATTGTCTCCCAGATGTAAAGAAAGAAGGGATCTACAGGGAGTGTCTAGGCCCCTCTCACTGACTTGGGATTCAGAGAGATGGCAATGGAAGGGCTGGGGCTGGGCTTAGAATCCTGAGCTGGGAAGGATGGCACATTCTAGACCAGAGAGGGCCACGGGAACACTCTGAGAAATGGTGGTAGATCCTACCATACCCACCTTCCCTGACCTCATGTAGCCCACCTCCTCAGCCAGCTCAGTCCTCACCCATGGCTTTGTTGACTGGCAAGGTCCCCATGTACAGTGCCTCGTACTTCTGAGCAGCCTGACTCACTGCATCCAGCAGCTCCACTGAAATGCACACACAGCAAATTGGCCTTGGCACTCTCTCAATGACCCCCTCACCCACCTTCCTGAGAACTGGAGACAGAAGAAGGGAGGCCATGGATGCTCCTTCAATTCAGAGTTTGGGATCCCTGGAACCAGCACACATCAGAAGTCCCGCATCCCCAGGGAAGCACTAAACAACCACAACTAAGCAACCCAAACTTTAACGGAAATAGCCCCATACCTTGCCGTGGCAGGTCTTCAGGGGAGATGGGGTCTAGGGAGGAGCAAGGGGAATCACCATTGACACCCACTCGCTCTGACAGGATCTGAAACACAATGCAACCAGCATGAGATTAAAGGAAAGGGAAACTGAGATTAAGGCAGCCAATACTTCCCTGACCCAACCACCTTGGAAGCTTCACACCAACTCCATACCCACATTCCCTGCTCTACTCTTGGCCCTTACCTGGGCACAGAGCCCATGTAGGGCACTGGCGATGGCCTTGGCAGGGACATCACAGCGAAACACATGGCACTTGAGCATACAGCTGTCTTTGTCACCCGCCACAAAAGCGAAGTCCCTGGCAGGGTCAGAGATGGGGCTGGGGCTAGGGCTGCGGCAGGGCAGGGGCAGAGATTGGGGTAGGGTAGAGGCTGGGTAGGAAAAGGGACCTGTAGTGTCTGCAGGAGACTGGAAAGTCAAGCAAGGAACATGGTGGGGATAGAATCAGGAGGTCAGGGCTGGGGTTCAAGGGACTAGACTGTCGCTCACCTGTCACTGTTCCGGAAGCATGTGGGAGCACAGAAGAGAATCAGCCCAGCCTCTCAGGCTCTCCCCCATCTGTCCCTGCTGAGCTGGGCCCACCCTCCCCAACCAGAGCTGGACCAGGCAGGGGAGGCAGAGCTTGGGTCCATGTCAGAGGATCTGTGTCCAGGGGTTCAAGTACAGAGGATCAGCATCAGTGGGGATCACAG
This sequence comes from Taxidea taxus jeffersonii, assembly GCA_003697995.1. Taxonomy (NCBI): domain Eukaryota; kingdom Metazoa; phylum Chordata; class Mammalia; order Carnivora; family Mustelidae; genus Taxidea; species Taxidea taxus. Next base: position 198,721 of record ML106451.1, read on the forward strand.
CCTGCAGGAGGGAGGGAGGAGCAACTCTCACTTGGGGGGATGTAGGGGTCCTCACCGGCCCTTGGAGCTGCCCACACCCCACACACGGATGTGCACCAGAGGTTGGCAGTGGATCAGACTATGGTCCAGAGGATTCACCAGGCTCATGGCATCCTTCTTTAGGATCATCAGCATGTTCTGGCCCTGCAAAGGAAAGGTCAGTCCAGAGCTCAGATGAAGGCGGCTGCCACCAAGAACAGGCAATTCAGCAACAACTCTCTCCACTGGGCCCTAGGCTGAATCCCTTGAAGGGCCAGCCAGCTCACCTCGCCCCAGGCACCATCTGGGGGCTGGCTGCGGCTACGGCTGCGAGTCTGGGCCAGTTGCTGGATGCAGTTATTGACTGCGATACTGCTCTTCCCTGGTACCAGATCCTCTTCGGGTACCTCTACCCAACCCAGAGAGTGGACTGCAAAGCACTGACGGGTTAGGGGAAAGGACAGGAGGGCCATGAGTGAGCGGACGCAGATGTGGAAGTGAAACCGGAAGTACTGTAGGATGGCAGATGTTGTGGGTTCCACTCACATAAACCTTCAGGTACCCACTCCCTTCATCTTTCATCACCTCTTCTCACCCCTAACCTTTCCTTGCAACAATCCAGAACAATCCACCTCCCCCAACACCATTTCTTGGGCCCTCAGGCCCAAGACACTACCTTAGCCCCTGGCTCCATGCTCTGGATGTAGGATTCCTCACCATACCAGGACAGAGAGTTCCTGGAAGAGAGCAGAGCTCATAGTGACCACACTTCCTACACAAGGGATAGTGGGGAAGCCCTGGCTAAGCAATGGGCATGAAATGTGGGATAAGACCCAGAACAGAGTGCCCCAAATACAAAACCAGAGTGGGAGAGGGCCCAGGACATATTAAATAAATGTAACACAGAGTGTGGTTTAAATTCAAACAAAAATTCAAAACATAGAACATAGAATAAAAGTTGCAAACGGGGAAGAGGATCCAAAACACGGATCAGAACCCCAAATTGAGACACGACTCTCTAAAACACAGGACAGGTATTCCCATGGAAAGAGCTTAGTACAGTGGCCAAGATCTAGAACATGATTAACCAGTACCCAGAACAGGGAAGAACACGTAGCAAAACATACAGCAACACAGAGTCTTAACTCAAGAAATGGGACAGAGCCAAGAACCTGGGCTTGGAAGCAGAATGAGAGCCTAGCTGCATCCCTGAATGCCATGGAACCCCAAGTCTTTCATTTGGCCTGGCCTATCCCTGTTACCTGCGGTCCAGTGAGCTCTCCAGGCTGGAGAAGGATCTCCCCTTGGGGGGCCGAAGTCCCCAAATCCCCTCCGTCCTCTGTAAAGAGGGAACTAAGTCAGTGTAGCAGCAGGCCCAGATCCACGTGGGGCTCAGCCTCCCTCCTCACACTCCACCTACCGTGCCTGGGTCCTCTCCATCTCCTGTTTCCCACGTTGGGCGCTGCCACTGGGTGCTGCCACTGGGTACATGCCAATAGTAAGTACCTGCAGCATCCCGTATCTTCCTCCAGCCAGGGGGCAGTCCTGGCTCCCCCTCAAGACTCTGGTCCCCCCACAAGTCATCTACAGGAACATGGAATGGGGAGAGGAATCACGGGATTGGAGAGGAAAGGCATATTGGTGGGTTCAGAATAACCCTAACAGAAGCCTCCCTCCGAGGGCTCCCAGATGGCTCAATCGGTTAAGCTGCAGTCTTCCGCTCAGGCCATGATCTCAGGGTCCTGGAATCAGCCCCACGTGGGGCTCCCTGCTTAGCAGGGAGCCTGCTTTTCCCTTTCCTCTCTGCTTGTGCTCTCTCAAATTAAAAAATTAAAATTAAAAAATAAAAGAACCCTCCCTCCATCTCAAACGGGTCAATCCTTAGGATGGAGGGCCAGGAGGTCCTTTAATGTGCAAAGATCCAGGGTTCATTTGTCGCCTTGTCCTCACCCTGAGATATACCCCGTCAACTCCCTCATTCCCCCTCAGCACCCATCCTCCCATCGGGCCCCTCCGTGCACACCATCGCAGTTGACCAGAATGATGGCCAGCATGTAATCCTTGCCCAGCATAGCCCCGACCGCGTCCCCGCCGGCTTTTGCCGGCCCGCAATCTCAGCCCAGCTCGACCTCCGGAGCTGCTGCGCCCACAAGCCCAGCCTCTCTGCGCTGGCCCGGCCAACAGGCGCCGCACAAATACGAGCTTGGGTAAAAGCCGGGTCTCAGGGGCGAGAGAGGACAAGCCTGAGGAGCACCGCCCGCCAAGGGGTGGGGCGTGTAAACAGGCCTCTGGATCGCCAACTGGGTCCGTGTTTCCGTGCGTGGCTCCAGGAAAGACGCACCGACGCCAACGCCCCCGCTGACATCACGGCGCAACTGTGAGCTCATCAAGGGGCGAACGACCAGAAAGACGAACTTGCGCAAGGCGCACAGGCGCACCAGTGACCTCATAGCGATCGGGTCGTGTGAGCGCGGACACGCAGCTTGTGTCGCGTCGGACGGGTCACGTGAGAGTACGTGAAAGAATGAGACCACCGGGGCTCCGGGGAGGGGGAGAGCGCCTGCCCCCTTTCCAAAAATGCCCCGGAAGTGCCTCCGCCCTCAGTAAAGAGGACCGTAGCATTTGGCATGAGGAAGGCGGGGCTGCGCTTGCGCCACAAGTTCGGCGGGGAAGATGGCGGATGACAAGGTGAGTGAATGTGGGGGTTATCTGCAATGTGGGGTGGTTTTCACACCGTCCTGGTTCTTGGGAGAGGCGACGCTGGAGCCTCTCGTGTAGAGGTGCCCTTTATGGGGTTTTTACTCTTGTCGGGTTTATACTCTTGTCGACCTGGCTCAACACTGGGGAGTGGAGTAGCGGAGCACTACACGAGGCAAGCAGAGCCGCACATCTCCCAGGTGTCCTCTCCCGGGACCCTCACAATCCTTAATTACTGGCACACACTCAGACACACTCACCCTGACACATCCTCACTCTTTTGCGTTCCCCAGCCCCCCGAAATTTCCTGTCTAGAAACACGATGTTTCCAAGCCACAAGGACACGCACATTCTCATTCAAACTTTTTTGTGCTTACACTGAATTTCATACTTCGAGATGATCAGAGCCACTCAGTTCATTTACCCGCACTTTTGCAGACAGCCACCCCACACGCACCCCAGCTAGCGCATCCAGTCACACATTCAGTTTAGGAAGCCCAGGCAGAAATCAGATTTAGCCCCAGGGCGTCCAGGAAACTGCCTCACGCCATTATTCACCATTAATCTGAAGTTCAGCACCATCCGCATATTTACTAAGTACTTACCAGTCTTTATGTTAGGCTTGGGGACCCAGTAGGCAAGACGAGCTGGTTGCCCCTTTCAGGCAGCTTATAATTAAAACAGTCAGCCTGATAAATCTAATTGAAAATGTCCTAGCTGTTCCTCTTGCCTCTCCACACAGTTCTTGCTATATAAAATTCTGTAACGGTTTTCACAGATGCACATCCAGTCTGTCACGCCCTCTGTGGCCCCCGTGGGAATTCACTTTTGAATGTCTTTTCTTCGTTACCACTATCATCTCAGGAAGTTTTTACTTTTTATTTTTAAAGATTTTATTTATTTGACAGAGATCACAAGTAGGCGGGCACGGGGGAGCCCGCTCCCTGCTGAGCAGAGAGCCCTATGCAATGCAGGGGCTCAATCCCAGCAGAGAGCCCAATGTGATTCGACACTGAGATCATGACCTGAGCCGAAGGCAGTGGCCCAAACCACTGAGCCACCCAGGCACCCCTCAGGAAGTTTTTATAAGAAGAGATTTCTCATGCTCACAGCCTCATCCACCCAGCCTCTGATAGACCTGAGCAGAGAATGGGGCTACATTAACCTGCTGGAGCCGGCTTTTTTGTTCTAGGATTCTCTGCCCAAGCTTAAGGACCTGGCATTTCTAAAGAACCAGCTGGAACACCTGCAGCAGCGTGTAGAAGACGAAGTCAGCAGTGGTGTGAGCCAGGTAAAGTTGCACCTGCCTACCACTCCCCCATTTCCCCACCCGACCCCCCATCCCACCACCCTTGGGATGCATTGCCCTATACGCTTTTGAGTGGATACTAAAGACTTATTCAGCTGGTTCTCTGTGACCCCAAGGAAAATTTTCCTAAGAAAATGACAAAACCAAAACCAAAAAAAAAAAAAAAACCCAGAAAATGACACTTGAACTGGCATCCTACGTAGAAGTTAACTAGGTAAAGAGGAGAGGAGAGAACATTTCAGGCAGATGAAACAATATATGCAAAGCTCTCGTTGTTGGAGGTAGCTTGATGAACATGGGGAGTAAAAATAGTTTAACTTTGGCTGCAGTAATGCAGAGCATGATAGAAAGTGAGGCTGGAGAAGCAGATGGGTCAGATTCCTCAGGGACATCTCTGTAGGTTTGTGGGGGTAGGATTCTGTCATTGGAGTCTTCTAACCACAGTGTTCTGAGATTGTGTGATGAGGACTTCTAGGTTCTTTTTCTGCCTCCAGAACCTTGAGAAAATCTTTGGAGACAATACTGCAGCTTTTTAGAGTAAGGAAGAGCTAGTGGTGGGATGCTCTAGGGCCAGCTTGAGTAAATCCTGGATAGAGAAAGGAGACCCTGGCTGAGTTTCTTCCTTCATTTTACTCCACAGGATGGCTCGCTCATGTCCTCCCCATTCCTCAAGGGCTTCTTAGCCGGCTATGTGGTGGCCAAACTGAGGGCATCCGCAGTATTGGGCTTTGCTGTGGGTACCTGCACTGGCATCTACGCAGCTCAGTCATATGCCGTGCCCAATGTGGAGAAGACATTGAGGGACTATCTTCGGTCATTGCGAAAGGGGCCTGACTAGCTCTGGATCCCATGGGGGAGGAAGGATGAGCACCTCGGGCCTGCAGGTAGAGGTCTTTCAACCACAGACACCATATTTGGCTTCCCCACTTGTCACCCTTTTGCCATCTCCAATTTGCCCACAGCCTTCATCCTTGCTTTCCTTCCTGCAGAGGGTAAAGAGTGGCTTATCAGCCAGCAGTTTGGACGCCCCTCCTTAACCCCATGGGACTGGCCCCAAGACTGTGGCTTTTAGGGCCACCAGCCCCTTCCTCTTCCAGCCCTGCCTGTGGAGTTTGCAGCTGACTCTGATTCTCAGTATTCTGTCTAGCCATGTCCCACAATTCCTCCCTCCTACAAGCTGGCTCCATACTGATTTTACCCAAATGTGTTCCAATTCCTTCTGCCCCCTTGCTAGCTACCCAGGCCAGCCAGGGTCTGGTTTGGGCATGAGTGTAGAGGACGGGGGTACGCCAGGCCTGGGCCGTCCCAGGCAGGCCCGCTGGACCCTGATGCTGCTCCTGTCCACTGCCATGTACGGTGCCCATGCCCCATTGCTGGCGCTGTGCCATGTGAACGGCAGAGTGCCCTTTCGGCCCTCCTCGGCTGTGCTGCTGACCGAGCTGACGAAGCTACTGTTGTGCGCCTTCTCCCTCTTGGTGGGCTGGCAAGCATGGCCCCAGGGGGCTCCACCATGGCGCCAGGCTATCCCCTTTGCATTATCAGCCCTACTCTACGGCGCTAACAACAACCTGGTGATCTATCTTCAACGTTACATGGACCCCAGCACCTACCAGGTGCTGAGCAATCTCAAGATCGGAAGCACGGCCCTGTTCTACTGCCTCTGTCTCCGGCACCGCCTCTCTGCCCGCCAGGGCTTAGCACTACTGCTGCTAATGGCAGCGGGGGCCTGCTATGCAGCTGGTGGTCTCCAGGACCCTGGGAACATACTTCCTGGACCACCTTCAGCAGCTGCTGCTGGCCCCATGCCCTTGCATGTCACTCCACTGGGACTGCTGCTTCTCATCTTATATTGCCTCATCTCAGGCCTATCGTCCGTGTACACAGAACTGCTTATGAAGCGACAGCGGCTGCCCCTCGCCCTTCAGAACCTCTTCCTCTACGCTTTTGGTGTGCTCCTGAACCTAGGTCTGCATGCAGGTGGTGGCCCCGGCCCGGGCCTCCTGGAGGGCTTCTCTGGATGGGCAGCGCTGGTGGTGCTGAGCCAGGCACTGAATGGACTACTCATGTCAGCTGTCATGAAGCACGGCAGCAGCATCACACGCCTGTTCGTTGTGTCCTGCTCACTGGTGGTCAATGCCGTGCTCTCAGCAGCCCTGTTGCGGCTGCAGCTCACAGCTGCCTTCTTCTTGGCCACGCTGCTCATTGGTCTGGCTGTGCGCCTCTATTATGGCAGCCACTAGCCCCTGACCCCCTCCACCCAGACTCCTGACCCTGTATATAGGGCACAGCTGTCAGAGCCACCCCCCAGGCCTCCTGACCCTTCCTCAGCAGCCAGCCCTGTAACAAGTGCCTTGTGACAAAAGCTGGGGAGGTGAGAGCAGCCAGGTTAGTCCCTGGAGGTGGGTGAATAAAGGGTTACTTCAGGAGACTTAAAGACTGGGTTTGAGTAAAGAAAGTCTCAGAAGTTCATCCACACTAAGGAATGGGGGGAGCATCAATACCTAGGCCTTAGAAATAAGTCCACCCCCAATGAGGCTCCCTGCCTCATCCTGCATGAATGCAGTTGTTTGAAGCGGGGCATGGGCAACAGTTGGCTTTCCTTGCCACCAGCAGTCACCCCAGCAGACCCATTGCTCCCAGGCCTGGTACGGGCAACTCCAGCCCAGCTTTGGTACATGACTCCCTTGTTAGAGACATTCATCCCTCACTGTAATGCAGGAAAGCCCGGTTGCCCTTTTATCCCCTTTTATTCCAATCACCCAGGCCACCCTTCCAAACTCCCCTAGCTCCAGCAACACCTGGAGACAATACCCCATGCTCCCTCCAAAGTGCTGCTTTCCAACCCACCCAGCCTTTGTTCTGGAAACCCCAGAGAGGGCTGGAGCTTGACTCATCTCAGGGAATGTTGCCCCTGGGCCCTGGCTTAAGGCTACACTCCTGACCTCTCTGCTCACCCCAAAGGCCCTTTCAAAGCCCACTGCCCCTTCTACAGCTCCTAAGAGGTACCATTCTCACTCTTGGTCCTGCCCCTGCCTAACAGTGTCCCAGCTCTCAACAGTTTAGGGAAGCTCTACACAGAGTGACCTGGAACCAGGCATAGGGAAATTTGGTGTCGCTCAATCAGTGTCTCTAACTATGTAAGCAATAAAGTCTAATAAAGTGTTCTGGGGTGCAGGTGGTTCCTGCAGTTGGCTATGATAGTCCTGCGCCTTCTGTGCCATGTAGCTTCACTCAAACATAATTTTGTTTGTCTTGGACTCTGAATGTCTTAATGCTAGAGTAACTTACAGACTAGGAGAAAAGACTATTTTCTCCTGGTTGTTGCCAGGAGCATTATTTCCTTCAGGGCTCCATGGAGTGGAGACTGTTCTCTGTCATAGAACTTTACAAATTCTCTGAAGCATAAAACTTGGGTGCTGGGGAATTTGGAGGAATTCTTGGGAATAGAAGGTACTAGGCCTGGCAAGACAAACTAGATTTTAGAATAGAGAACTCATGGGTTCAGTATGGTTTTGATTCTCATTTCCTCTGGTTCCGTCATTGATACTCCTTTGTCATCTCTCCTCATGACCAGAGGAACATTATCCCTGCTCCTGTGGGAGAATACCTACTAAACTTAAATTTAAAAAAAAAAAAAAAAAAAAAAAAACCACAGGGGGGGAAAAAAGTGAAACCTATTGGAGAATCTTAGGAAGTAGGGTAGGGTCTGGGAATCTTTTTTTTCTTTTTTCTTGTTATTTAATAAACTCTCTAAATGATTCCAGTGCACACTGCCTCTTGTGAACCACTGTCTGCAGTGTAGAACTATAGTCAGCCAGGCTTGAATTCGAATTCTGGTTCTGTCACTTATTAGCTGACTGTCCTTGGGCAATTACTTAACCTCTCCAAGCCTTAGTTACCTTACCTCTGAAATGGGGGTCAAATGGTACCTACCACTATATAGGGTAGCAGGAAAGGCTAAAGTGAAGTCATGGGTATTAGGAGCCTAACAGGGACTGGCACAGTGAGACGTGGTTAGTGGTATTGTTAATTATCCATAATGAAGGTTAGCTTGGTGGTTGTGTCCCCCCTCCTTCTCCCTTCTAGGCCCCTTAAGAATGAAGAGAAAGGAAGCTGCTGTTGCAGGATTACTGATCATCAGATCTCTCCCCAGGGCAGCAATCCGGCAATGACTGGCCTCAGCCTAGACTACTCCCTGCCGAAGCTGCTGGTTCTGAGCTTGGAGCTCCTGGTTCTTCGTGGCCAGGTTGATGTTGTCTTGTAGGACACCAGCCAGTAGGCTGTGGTGGTGATGCTCTAGTCGTGGCCTGCTCCTTCCACAGCCTTCGCCAGGCCTGGAATACCTGTGCTCAGATTCAGAAATGCTTGTCAGCCAGTCAGCCTTGGAACCATTTCAAGGCCTGCCTTCTGACCTCACTGACCTGCAGCATGTGGCGTGTCTGAGCTCGGGCAGCCTGCATGTGCAGGTCATAGAGGGCTGCGAGGTCCTGCTCCGCTGTGTCCTGCTCTGCTTGAAGGGCCTCTAGCCACAGTCTCAGACTGCTCCCGGGGCAGTCTCTGCCTCTCCTTGGAGACCTTCAGTGATAATACGTATTCTTTGTTCAGTGCCACCTGTGTGTCAGGCTCTCTTCTAAACACTTCATGTGTATTATTTCACTTTCCCAGTGAAAAAAACCATAGGGGGTAGTTACCATTTTAGTTTTCCAAATCTGGTACATAGATTTGGAAACCATGGATCAGAGAAGTGACCTAACCTGCACAAATTCACATGGCTAGCAAGGGACAGAACTGAGATGACACATGCCTTTCAGTGGTTTGCTGTCAGTCTTAGAGTAAAGTCCAAATTCAGAGGCATGGCACACACTGGTCTCTTTAGTCTCACATCTGACCCTGTACCTGCCAGGACCCACCAGATGGACAATTTGCTCTACCCGGACTGTCCTTTGCCACTGCTTCCCTCTGGACTTTTGCTCATACAGTATTGTCCTCAGAACATATCTGCACCACCTCCATGGACACAAGTTTTGTTTCTTAATTTGCTCAAACAAGTTATATTTACTTAGTGCCTCTGTGTGATGGTACAGACTGCCCAAGCAGAGCTCAGTCTAGTGAATTCCTCTGGCTGATCTGTTTTTTTGTCTCAGCTAAATGCCGTCTTCTGTGATCCACTCCAGCCTGGGTCAGGCATACCTCTTTGTTCTCATAAGCCCTTAGCTCCCTGCATCACAGTACTTAGCACTGAAAATCACTTCATCTGGCCCCCACAAAGCTGTGAATACCATGAGAGATGGTATGGCCCAGTCTATTGTGATTGAGGCTGGATTCCACCCCCAGCATAGTGCCTGGACCAATTAGAAGCCTCAAGTCCCCTACCTGACCCTCCTTACCTCCTTTCCAACCACCAGGGCTTTGACCTGGTCACCTGCCACCACCTCCTCCTGTTCCAAATGCTTCAGTTCCTCTTGGATCCATAGTTGGTGCTGTTCGTGCAGTCTCTTCCTCCGGGCCTGGGCCAAGAAGAACTGTAGGGCCACATCTGGGACCTGCCAGGCCTAGGTGGCATCAGTATAGGCTTAGTCAGAAGTCATGTGTGTTCACAGCCTTGGGACTCAGGGTCCAACTTTTCAACAGAACCCCACTACTGGGGCTGCTCCCAGAACTACATCCAGGACCTACTGGCCTATAAGGCCCTGGAACCTGGACAAAGATTTGGAGGTCAGAGGGAGAGGTATTGGCTCTGCCAGTAGGTACCATGGAGGCCTGAAGGATTCTATACCCTTAATGTGACCCAGTAGGAAAATTGCCTTTCTATGCCCCCTCCCCCTTAGGAATCACATAGGCTTTTGGGCCTTTTTGCCAGAAGCTCTGTATTTCTCCCTGATGCTGGGGCAGGGAATCAGTAGCTACATTAACTGGGCTCTGCAACTCCACTCTCCCAATAACTTCCAGCTGTTCTGGGGCACATGAGGTATATTACCTGTTCCGCAGAGTCCCTAAGAGGATGATTTTGGTGGAGTCCAAGTCCTAGAGATGCTGTTATTCCTACCACTGAAAGAAAATGCAGTTAAGCCTAGTAAAGGTCGAGGAAATAACCAGCTTCACCCCAAACTCCAAACCCACCTTTGGGCTCTCCCTGGAATCCTGGGCTTTGGCTTGCTGTTGAATCTATGACCTGCTGAGAATAAAGTAGGAGTGAGAATTCCATACTCTTCCTCCCAGGATAGTGTAAATTAAGCTCAGGGCTTTAAAATCAGACAGATCGGGGTGCCAGCCCCTCCTCTCCTCAGCTGTGTGACCTCAGGCGGGTGACTAGTGTTTTGAAACCATGTAAAATAGAGCTGACAAAACTTGTAGAGAGCATGAAATAAGGCACCCAAAGCACAAGTGGCAGGCACTGCTCAATAAATGGGAGCTTACCTGCCTAATTCCCAGAGCTCAGGGCTAGAAAAACAAGTTGTAAGGAAATAGGAAAAGGGAAGGACCAAGAGGTGGACAGGAGCAGCAGTCCAGGCACACCGTGTCAAATCCTGGAGGACAGTGCCCCCTGCTGCACAGGAGAGGCCATGCACTCTAAACCGATGCAAAAGTACCCTATTGAGTCTAAAGACTTGGGCATGTTTGCCCTTCTGCTACCTTTGATTATATCAGTTACCCTGAGATGCTCAGATCCCTTCTCTGAGCTTCTGTTTGCTCACCTGAAAAATGTAAGCAGTGTTGTCTTCTCTGCTTAAAAAAATACTATGGTTTCCCTGTTGACCTTCATGATGAAGTCCAAATATATCAATAAATTCACAAAGCCCTTTATGAACTGACCCCCACTTCACCCCTTTTTCCCCCTTCACTACTTAATCCTTCTCTCTTGACACTTCCTCAAACTATTCTCCAACAAAATGAGCTGCCTGCAATCTGCCAAAGAGATCAAGCTCTCCCTTATTTTTAAGACTTTGCCTGTTATAGTCTGTGCCTAGAACGTTCTTCACCTCCTTCAGGAATCAACTTCCTCCATGAAATGTTCCTTCCTTCTCTTGCCAAGACTAACTTAGATGCCCCATAGAACCCTGTGTTGATAGGGCCTTCAAGCACTGATGATGGTGTTAAAAATTGTTTCTTTCCAGAAATTATAAGCTCCATGAGGACAGGGATTTCCCAGGGTCTACATAGCACTATGCCTAACATGTAGTGAGAAGTCAATAAATGTCTGGGAATCTGTAAATGGTGAACGAAGGAAGGGCCGCCTCATAGTGCTCTGTAAATAGGAGAGGAAGGCAGACATCAATGGGGCTCCTAAGAGGTTGAACGAAAAGACCTACCTGTAGTTCTGAGAGCCCCACAGCCTCAGCTTTTACCATTTTGAGCATCTGGCTCCCTGGGCACCGGCTCCAGACTTTTACCACCTATGGAGAGGGGGTTCAGGGTGGGCTCCAGCCATTGCTCTCTGGGGCACCTCCAGGCCTCACTTTACTTACCTGCAATTCTTGCAATGCCCTGCCCAACTGGCTGAGCCCACTATCCGTCAGGTTGTCTCCAAGGAGGCCTGAATGCAGGCTCTTCAGGCCAGCCCGGCGGGCCTGGGCCTCTTCTATCGCATCCCACAGGGTGGGCCTCACCATGTTCGCCTGCATCCTCCTTCCCTCTGCTCCCAACAGAGCAGCCCAGAGCAAGCTGGGGGAGCCACCTAGTGAGGGGACATTCAAAGTGAATCACTCCTTCTGGATTCCAAAGCACACTGCCTGTAATACTTTTAATTTTTATTAATAGCATTATTTATAAAAAGAGCTAATACCTATCAGGCATTTACGTGTACTTGGTGGCACTGTGCTAAGGCTTTTCATGAATTCCCTTTTTTTATCCACATAACACTTCAATGCAACTCTCATTTGTCTTACTCCCACATTTTCCAGATGAAGCAAATGAAGCTCAGAGAAGTCAAAGAATTTCCTGATGAGTAGCAGAGCTGAAACTTAAGTCCAGTTCTGTCTGACCTTAAGGCCTGGGCCCTTAATCATGATACCAAACTGGCCAGTGGATAAACACACTTTTGTCCTTCACTGCTTTATCCTTGAAGGCATGAACTGCCCTAATTTATCCTCCTCGCTCCACAGGGCCTGGCACAGTGCATGGTCTGGGAGTAAATTAATCAAACTAATTTGTGTTTGTTAGTTTGGGAGACAGAGAGCCAGGCTGCTGCTGCTGCTGCTTTTTTTTTTTTTTTTACCTTTGTTATAGAAAATTTCAAACATATACAAAGTTAGGAAACTCATCTATTTACCACCCAGCTTCAATAATTATCAAATCTTAATCATTTTTGTTTGATCTGTATCCTCCAGTTGGCCTCCCCCACGTCTCTGACATCATATCATTTCACAGAGGCCTGATTTTTTTTTTTTTACAGAGGCCTGATTTTTAATAAGCCTGTGAAAACAGGCAAGTTCTTTCCCTTCTCTGATCTTTTATTTCCTCGTTTATAAATTAGGCTTCCCTCTCTTTCCTCATCTAAGTTATATGTGTCTCATGGAGCTGTGCTAAGAATAAAAGGCATTAATGTAAAAATGCTTGGCAAACTGTTGAAAGTCTCTGAAGGATGGGGGGTTGCTTTTCTATTGGCCCTGCCTCTCCAGACTTTGGCATCCTAGCCATCCTGGGACCTTTCTGAATCCTGGCCCTCCCAGAGGGTCAGGCTCTCTCTGCACTGCGGTTGGGACTGCAGTTGATTGGGTGAGAGGGTGGATCAGGCATAAGTTAGATCCCAGAGCTTCCCCCAAGAACCCCACACCCTCCCCTCAGGACACTTTGAGGGTCCAGGCGAAGAAGAAGGCCACTGTAGTTGTTTCCTTCCAGGAGCCGTGAGACAATCCAGGGCAACGAGCCCTCCACCTCCTCACCAATAACCTTACCAGCCAATACCTGCAGCAGGGGGCAATCTCTGCCCAAGGGAGGGAGGAAAAAAGGAGATGTCCTCTAATGGATGGGGAAAGAAACTGGCCCAAATCACACTCTGATGGAAATATTGACTATTTCCAGTAACTTCTGTGTACCACCAGGCAGGTTTGCAACCTTGCATAGATCTTTACTATTTTTAAAATTACACAATATATTCTCATAGTTCAAAATTTATTTTGTCTATCAGATAAAGGACTTGCATCCAGAATATTTAAAGAACTCTTACAACTCAGTAATAAAAGACTAATCACCCAATTAAAAATGGCAAAGCAAGGTGACATCCACAAAAATGGCAGAGTGGGGAACTCTGGGAATCTGTCCTTCGTCAGAAACATCTGGCAAAAATGGTCAGAGTCAACCTTCCTAGAATTCGGGGGGGACAGTCCCAAGTCCAAGGCTTAGAGCAATCCAGGGATTGCCTCACTGGGAGAAAGCCAACCTAAATATGTTGAGCTCTCCGTGGTGTTATCACTTACCCCACCCACTTACCCTGCATTTCTGGTGGGGGTACTTGGCTCTGGAGAGAGCTGAGTAGATCTTGTTCCCAAGAAATTGTGTTTGTTGTTTTGGCTATTTAGGTTTTCCCCAAAAGGGCTTTGTATCACTTACCTTCTAACACTCTCAGGGCAGAACAGCTATGCTAGAGGACAGTCCCTCAAAACATTCAAAGATGAAAGAATGAGCAAAAATAACAGTTGGAGCAAACAACAGATGCATGGAAAGACTGGGAGGAAAAGTTGGGGAGTGAGATTTTGGGGGAATAAGGAAAATTGCCACACACACTAGGGAACTTAGAAAGCCACACACATTCTGGGGCTGCCCTGGGTCTCTGCATCCATATTTTAGCCTCCCCACAAACTGCCACTCTCCAAAGTAGTCAGAAAACTCCATGAGACTTACAGGGCTCTGGGGAGCTGCAGGATCCTTAAGGCCCCTTGCCACATGCCCTGGATCCCAGGCCCCTCAGGAGGATCAGGCCCCGGGCAGGAAATGGTGACAGTGAGCAGAGAGCAGGCCCTGTGGAGGAGAGGGTAGGATCAAGCCAAACACCTAAGGGATGGGGGTGGGAGGTGACAGGTGCCCTCTGTCCTTACCTGCCTTCATCCCCCGCAGCCTTCAAGTACAGCCCGGAGGCCACTCTTGAGTCAGACACCTCCACCTCACTGGCATTTTCCACCACCCTGGAGGAAGAGAGGCTGAGCTCAATTCCCAAGCACCAGGGTCCTGTCCAGCCCACAGAACCTCTGTGTGGGAAGCTAGTTGGGATCCCAAGAGCCTGAAAGAATCATCCCCAAGGTTCCAAGCTCAGTATATCTCCTAAAAGTCTCTCATCTCTACGATCTCCTTTTTCCTCCTGTTATCTGCCCAGTGAGGGAAACAGGCTAGTTGGAATTTCTCCCATTTTGCAGATGGAGAAACTGAAGTTCTGCTCAGTGAGATGCTCAGCTGTCCAAGGATGATAAGGACCGAGCTGAAGAGGTGTAGAAGGATAGGGTAAGAAGAATGAGAGGGTTGGGGATAAGGGATGCAGGGAAGAGGAGGAGGGGGTGTGATAAGCATGACCCCAAGTGTATGGCAGTGGGAGAAACCTCCAAGGGCTGGGTTTGGGGGTGTCAACCCTGCTTTAGGACAAGCACCCTCAGATCCCCTTGAGCCCTAGATACTCACAAGCCCAGGGGGACACATCTAGCACTGACAGGTTCTCCATCCCTGGAGAGAGCAAGTCCCGAGTCTTCCCGCAGGCACTGAGCTGGAATCACGCAAGCACAACACTGGTTACACATAGAGCCTTTCCCAGCTTCAGCTTACACGATCCTCCCGCTGGGGCCCTATGGGCGAATCAGGGCCCCCAAATTCAGTCATTTCAGGCAGGAAAAGGGAGACCTCAGGAGAGCCAAGCCCATGCTGGTGAGCAGCAGAATGAGGCTGGGCTCAAGCTCTTCCCACTGCTCCCAAGCCTCAAGCACTTTCTGCCGCACAGCAGGGGCCTTGGCTCCCAGGCCCTCCTCCCTACAGGGTCTCACCTGCACCAGGCTAAGGGTAGTAAGCACAGGATCACGGCGGGGGGGGGGGGCGGCTTCCTCAAACAGCATCTGCAACAGCTAAAGTGGAGAAAGGGGTTCAGTAGGGATGCAGAAAGGTTGAATCCATAATTCAGCACTTCCTGAGAGTAAAGTCTGCACCCGGTTCTCCACCAGGTGCTACAGACACAGTCTCCAGGACAGAAAGAGCCACAGCCCTCATGGTTCACAGTGAGCCAGTCACATGAGTAGACATTTTCAGTGAGACCTGCTGTTTCCTATGGCAGGGGCCTATGACAAGTTTCTGAAGTACGTATTTTGATTTTGGGGGGCATTTTCATGAAGCCCTAAAACCAAAACTGTCAAGTTTATTATCAGTATTAAGGAAAACTCTGAAGATTAGACCTCCCTGGATCTTTGATCTTTGCAAACCACCCCTCCCTGACCCTTGCTCCATGGGGCCCAGCCTCCCACCTTCCCTGACCTACCTCTCAATCGCTGCCTAGATTGGCCCCCGGCAAAACATTCTGTAAGGACTGCAGTGTACTATAGGAACCCCAAGGAGGGAAATCTAATCCAGCTAGGAAGGGGAAGGGAAGTTTCTCAAAGGTATCGGGATGAAGCAACACCTGAGCCTCATGAGACTTATGCCCCGTGGCTCCTCTGGGACTCACCTGAGGTACGAGCCAGGGTGTCTCTGCTTCCCGACCCCAAAGCAGTAGGGCCACACTGTACCCTCGGGCCACCAAGCCTAGTGTGGGTTGGACTCGTGCTAGCAGCTCCTGCTCAGCCTCCTACAGGGGACACAGAGACATCCCCTGATCTCAGGTGCCCTGACCCAGTCTGTCTGAGCAAAGGGCTTGGGAAGCACTCAGCACTCCCGGATCCAGGAGCCTGAGGGCTCCCATGCTCCTCCCAGCTCCCTAAAACCCTCCTACCTGAGCGGCATCAGAGCCCAGGACTCGGTCAAAGGTGAGGCATTGTTCCTGTGGGGAGGACTAGGCTCAGCATTGTCAGTCCCGTCTTCCCCAGCCCTCACCCGCACTCCATCCCATCTTTACCTGAGTATCTGGAGTACCCAGCTGAAGTAAGCGGATGCTCTTGGGCCCCTCCAGAAGGACTGTAGGGCAACAGGTCTCCTCAGGGCCTGAGAAAGACGGACTAGATATCAACTCTCACAGGGGAAGCTGCCAGGACTCCTAGGTCCTGCTCTCAACTTTGGCTTCAGTGTCCTAACCGGGGTATCACGCACAGGATCAGAGGCCCTGAGAGGCAGAGCTCCCTCAAACAGCATCTGCAGGGCAGCAGCAGCAGAAGTAGGAAAATGACCTCATCCTTCCCTCTCTCCCAAGAGGCTCCCCCAGGCTGCACTCCCTCTAAGAATGAATGTGTAAGAATTTCTTACCTGATCCTCCTCGCCCTCCCTCTACTTCCACCACAACCATCAGCCTGGCCTGGGGGTTGACCATGAGGGCTGGGGGCACTGAACTGTCCTGGCCCAAACCAGCCCCTATGCTAGCTGCCTCTCCACACTCCATGGCTTCTGTGCCTCTCCGATTCCCCTCAATAATTCATCTCCTTGATCTGAGGGCTCTGGGGACAGCCTCTAAACAACAACTTATCAAAGGAGGTGACAGTCTCTTCCTTCTTTCCTTCTTTCCTTCCTTCCTTTCTTCCTTTCTTTCCTTTCTAAAATTTTCTTTATTCATTCATTCATTCATTCATTCATTCATTCATTTTAGTGAATATAAGAGATAGAAGTTTATTCAGCAAGGATGCAGAAAAAGCTCTCAGGAGTGAGAGGGGTCCTGACAGGGTTGCCCTCTTTCTTTTTCTTAAAAGATCTTATTTATTTATTTGAGAGAGAAAGAGAGCGCACAAACACAAACACCAGTCAGAGAGGGGCAGAGGGAGAGGGACAAACAGACTCAGGGAGCCCAGCAGGACCATGAGGATCATGACCTGAGGCAAAGTCAGACACCCAGGTATCCCAATAGTCCCCTCTTTTCTGAGTCAGAACATTGCATTTTTTTTCCCTCTTTTGAAAATGTCACACGTACAGCTGTAGAGAGAACAATATGATGATCCTCCAAGCACTCAGCTTTAGCAATTATCAACCAATGGTCACTATTATCTCTTCTGGTCCCCTCGCCATCCCCTATGGATTTTTTTGAAGCAAATCCCAGACATCTTATGTGTCATCTATAGCTATTTCAGCTCATATTTACAGAAGATAACCACCTTTAAAAAAAAAACAAAAAAAAAAAACAAGGGGCACCTGGGTGGCTCAGTGGGTTAAGTCTCTGCCTTTGGCTCGGGTCATGATTCCAAGATCCTGGGATCGAGCCCCACATCGGGCTCTCTGCTTGGCAGGGAGCCTGCTTCCTCCTCTCTCTGCCTGCCTCTTTGCCTACTTGTAATCTCTGTCTGTCAAATAAATAAATAAAATCTTAAAAAAAAAGAAAGAGGAAAAGAAAAGAATCTTATCTAATCTTACTGGGCTCATCCTTCCTCTTCTGTGAGGATGTGAGATGATCAAATGCCTACGTGAGGAGATGAAGTATAGTGAATGATGCAGGCATTGTGACATAGGCTTGAGGAACTGAAACTGCAGAGTTAAACTGTAGATAAAGGGGTAACAAATTTATGTATGCCTAACATTTGAAGGAATCAGTGTGGGGTAGGCACAGGAGGCCTTAACTAAATTTCCCATACCTATCAATAATATAATCTTATCAACAATGCCAGTGGCATATTATATCTCATTGTGTAGATATGGTACAAAAAATAAGAGTAATTAGTCCAGTCCATTATTCTATTTTGCGATCAAAATGTCTCCCAGGGCAAGGCTACCCAGGTTTGCAGTCTTTCATTTTAATCTAATCATATAGTTGAGTTGGATAGTTCTGCTATGAATGTTTTGGTACAAATTTTGTTTTACATATCCCTTTTCAATCCTTTTGCATATATACCTAGAAGTAGTATTGCTGGATGATATGGTAATTATACATTTAACTTTTTGAGGAACAGCCAAACTGTTTTTCACAGTGGCTGCCCCATATTACATTCCCACCAGCAACATGTGAGGGTTCCTGTCTATCCACATTCTCACGAACAGTTCTTTTTCTTCTTCTTTTTTAAATTTCACTTATTTGACAGAAAGAGAAAGAGTGAGCACAAGCAGGGGGAGCAGCAGAGGGAGAGGGAGAAACAGGCTTCCCACAGAGCAAGAAGCCTGTTGTGGGACTCAATCCCAGGACCCTGAGACGATGACCCCACCCAAAGGCAGATGCCTAACCAGCTGCGCCACCCAGATGCCCTTCTTCTTTCTTTCTGTTTGTTTTTTTTTTTAAGTTTATTTATTTGTCGGAGAGAGAGTTATATGGAGTTAGCACACAAGCAGGGGGAATGGCAGGCAGAAGGAGAAGCAGGCTCCCCACTGAGCAAGGAGCCTGTTGTGGGACTCAATCCCAGGACCCTGGGATCATGACCAAAGGCAAAGACAGACGCTTAACTGACTGAGCCATCCAGGAGTCCCCTCTTCTTTCTTTTTATTAGAGCCAGACTAGTGGGTGTGAAGTGGTGCCTCATTATGGCTTTGATTTACCTTTCCTCAATGACCAATGATTTTAAGAATCTTTTGACTTGCCTGTTTGACCATCTGTTTAGCTTCTTTGAAGAAATACCGATTTAAGTTCTTTGCCCAGGTTTTAATTATTGTTTGTCCTTTGCAGTTTATTAATGAAGAATGATGTTAAGCATCTTTTCATATGCTTTTCAGGCATGTGTATAGTTTCTTTGGAGATATGACTATTTAAATCTTTGCCCCAGTTTTTACTTGAATTGTCTTTTTTGTTGGTGAGTTATAGGAGCTGTATAGATAGCCTGGATACTAGACCATTATCAGATATATAATTTGCAAATATTTTCTCCCATTTTGTAGGTTGTTTTTTCATCTTTTTTTTATAATGCTTTTTGATGCAGAAAAGTTTTAAATTTTGATGAAATTCAGTTTATTGTTTTGTCTTTTGTTTTTCTTGCTTTTGGTGTCATATTTCTGAATTCATTGCCAGATCAGAGGTCATGAGGATTAATTTCTGTGTTTTCTTCTAAGAGCTTTATAGTTTTAATTCTTATATTTGTGTAATTGATCCATTTTGAGTTAATTTTTTTGTATAGAGTCTGAGTTAAGGATACAAATTAATTCATCTGTACCTGGATACCCAGGTGTCTCAGTGCCATTTGTTTGAAAGATTTCTTCATTCAATGTTCTCAACATCCTTGTCAAAATCAGCTGTCTGTAGAAATATGGGTTTATTTCTGGACTCTCACTTCTCTTTCACTGATCTCATGTTTGTTCCTGTGCCAGTTTCACAGTGTCTTCATTACTATTGCTTCACAAAAAGTTTTGAAATCAGGAATTCTAAGTCCTCCAACTTTGTTCTTGTTTTTTAAGATTGTTTGTCTGGAGCATTTATGTAAATTTAAACAAAAAGCTTAGATTCTTATAAGACATTAGTTGAGTCTGCAGATCAATTGGAGGGAATTGACATCTTTTTTTTTAAGATTTTATTTATTTATTTGATAGACAGAGATCACAAGTAGGCAGAGAGGCAGAGAGAGAGGAGGAAGCAGGCTGTCCACAGAGCAGAGAGCCCGATGCGGGGCTCAATCCCACGACCCCGGGATCATGACCGGAGCCGAAGGCAGCGGCTTTAACCCACTGAGCCACCCAGGCGCCCTGGAGGGAATTGACATCTTAACAATATTGAGATCCATGTATATGGGATGTTATTCCATTTATTTAGATCTTATTTAATTTCTTTCAATAGTATTTTGTAGTTTTAGGAGTATAAGTTTGCTCTTCTTTGGTTATATTTACTCCTAATCATTGTATTTCTTTTGATACTATTGCAAATAGTATCAAAATTTTTTTGAAATTTCATTTTCACTATGTTTGTTGCAAGTGTATAGATATAAAATTGACTTTTGTACGTTGAGCTTGTATCTTACAACTTTATTGAACTTAGTTTTAATATATTTTAGTGAATCCATAGGATTTTTAAAAATTTTTATTTATTTATTTGAGAGCTAGAGAATGAGAGAGAGAGAGAGCATGAGAAGGGGGAGGGTCAGAAGGAGAAGTAGACTCCCTGCTGAACAGGGAGCCCAATGCGGGATTTGATCCTGGGACTCCAGGATCATGACTTGAGCCGAAGACAGTTGTTAAACCAACTGAGCCACCCAGGCGCCCCGCCACAGGATTTTTAAAATATACATGATCATAAATATCTATGAATTTAGATAGTTGTACTTCTTGCTTTCCCACCTGGATGTCATTTATTTCTTTTTCTTGAGTAATTGCCATGGCCAGAATCTCTAGAACAATGTGAAATGAGGGTGGTAAGGACATATATCCTTATTTTGTTGTTCATCTCAAGGCAAAAACACCTAGTCTTTGATTGTTAAATATGATATCGACTGACTTTTTTTGTAGATGCCCTTGATCATTTTGAGGATACTCTTCCTAATTTGTTGTTGTTTTTTTTCATGAAACGTGTTGGATTTTATCAAATGTTTCCGTGTTTATTTAGATGGTCGTATTTGTGTTTATTTAGATGGTCGTATTTTTATGTTTTTTTCTGATATGATATGGTGTATTACATTGACTGATTTTCAGCTGTTAAACCAACTTTGCATTCCTGGGATAAATCTCAATTGGTCATGGTATATAATTATTTTTATACATTCTTCTTATAAATTGCTGGAGTCAATTTCTATATTTTATTGGGGGTTCTCTCACTCATATTCATAAGGAATATTACACTGTAGTTTTCTTTTCTTATGATTTGTCAAGCACTCTTTCTTAAACATTACCACAATATTGGGCACCTGGGTGGCTCAGTTGGGTAAGCAACTGCCTTTGGCTCAGGTCGTGATCCCAGAGTCCCGGGATCGAGTCCTACATCGGGCTCCCAGCTACACGTGGAGTCTGCTTCTCCCTCTGACCTTCTCCCTTCTCATGCTTTCTCTCATTCTCTCTCTCTCTCAGATGGATAAATAAAATCTAAAAAAATTAAAAAAACATTACCACAATATCATATCTATCACATATAATACCATAGTTTAAAAAAACACTGGTAATTTTTTTATATCCTCAAAGATCCAGATCAGTATTCAAATTTCTTCCATTGTAGGTAATTTGAGGTGGCTCATAAAGAGCCTCTCTGGGGCGTCTAGGTGGCTCAGTGGGTTAAGCAACTGCTTTCGGCTCGGGTCATGATCTCAGGGTCCTGGGATCAAGTCCCGAATCGGGATCTCTGCTCAGCGGGGAGCCTGCTTCCCCCCCCCCTCTGCCTGCCTCTCTGCCTACTTGTGATCTCTGTCAAATAAATAAATAAAATATTTTTTTAAAAAGAGCCTCTCCTGATCTGGAGAATAAGGGAGTTCTGATTATGATAAGAGGCAGGGGAGGGGGTGTTGGAGAAAAGAAGACTGTGTGGGAAAGAGCAGAAACTCTTGACTCAGGATACAAGGACTTCTGAGGAAAAAAATTGACGTCCACTTGGCTCCAAATGACAGCACAGGAACAAAAGAGGAAGCTATAGGAAGACTTTTTGGCTCAGAAATGGAAGTTCTATGACCCCAGTCCTATGAATATACAATTCATCACACTACAACAGATATCCAAATTCATTGTACATGTGGAAGTAGAACTGTTGCTTCTCCTAATCCATTTCTCACTCCTTGTTACTTCCTTCCCTGTCTAGGGCACATTTTTCAGCCCCGCCCTTATCAACAAAACTTGCTCAATCCTTGGGTCTCAGTTGGGCTGCCCTGTGTACCCACCCTCAATTTTGCTCTGCCAGTTTTTGAGTTTTTTTTTTTCCCCTGCAGAAGAAACTGTATGATGCATAGCTATAGATTCAGTGTATCAGTGGGAGAAGTTGAGTTCAGAATCTTCCTGCATCACCCTTTTGAACAGAAACTTTACTCACCCCCAATTTTGAATGTTTGAATCCTACTCCTATGCTGCTATATGCTGTCAGATCAGAAAATGCCACATGCCTTGTGACTGGAACTTGGCACATGCTTTATGGCCTCCAACCTCAATTAGAAAAATATTTTTTAAATATTTTATTTATTTATTTGACAGAGAGGGAGAGAGATCATAGGTAGGCAGAGAGGCAGGCAGAGGGGTGGGGGAGCAGGCTCCCCGCCAAGCAGAGAGCCCGATGCGGGACTTGATCCCAGGACCCTGAGATCATGACCTGAGCTGAAGGCAGAGGCTTAACCCACTGAGCTACCCAGGCACCCAGAAAAATATTTTTATTTGACCTTAATGAAGCAAAACACTAATTGGTTTTTTTCTCACTTAACTCACGGCTGCAATAAAGCCTCAGCCCACTCTTTCCATTCATTCAATCAGTTTTTCAGTAAAGATTTATGGAGCACCTACCTTGTGCCAGGCACTGTCTTTGGGACTAGAGATTCAGAAGTAATCAAGACTGACACCACTGCTGCTCTCAGCAGTTGTCATGGTACTTCCAACACAATACTCAACAAACAAAAAAAGTATGAATACAGAAGATGATTTCCAATTGAGATTAATGCTGTGAAGAAAATAACGTATGATGTTGTAATCAGGATGATGAGGTAGGAGGGGCTCCTTCAGATGAGGTAATATTTGAATTGAATCCTGAACAATGAGGTGCCTGCTATAAGAAGATCAGCATTTAGAGCTTAATTTGGTAGAAGTTCCAGGGTCTCCTGTTATTGCAGGAGCATCTTTACCCAAATACTCTGCCTTTCAGCCGGGTGACTATAAGTTGACTGTATGTGTGCTTATCTAAAGGCCAACCCCCCCTTTTTTAAAATTTTATTTCTTTATTTGACAAAGCAAGAAAGGGAACACAAGCAGGGCAGGTGGGAGAGGAAGAAGCAGGTTTCCCGTCTAGCAGGGAGCCTGATGCCTGGCTCTATCCCAGGACCCTGGGATCATGACCTGAGCGGAAGGCAGCCACTTAACGCCTGAGCCACCCAGGTGCCCCAGACCAACCCCTTTACTGGTAAATTAGGTACCAGTCCTTTTTTTTTACCTGTTCAAGGACATTCCTCCAGCAGGACTCCCTTCTTTCTCCTATATCATCAAGTTTTCCCTCTCTGCTGGATTATTCCCATCTGCATACAACCATATTATTTCTCTTATCTTTTTTTTTTAAGATTTTATTTTTTTTTTTTGACAGAGATTACAAGTAGGCAAAAGAGGCAGGCAAGGAGAGAGAGGAGGAAGCAGGCTCTCCATGGAGCAGAGAGCCCGATGTGGGGCTCGATCCCAGGACCCTGGGATCATGACCTGAGCCGAAAGCAGAGGCTTTAACCCACTGAGCCACCCAGGTGCCCTTATTTCTCTTATCTTTTTTTAAAAAGATTTTATTTATTTATTTGAGAGACAGAGATCACAAGCAGGCAGAGAGGCAGGCAGAGAGAGAGGAGGAGGAAGCAGGCTCTCCACGGAGCAGAGAGCCCGACGCGAGGCTTGATTCCAGGACCCCGAGATCATGACCTGAGCCGAAGGCAGAGGCTTTAACCCACTGATCCACCCAGGTGCCCCTATTTCTCTTATGTTAAAAAACAATTAACAGGGGCACCTGGGTGGCTCAGTCATTAAGCATCTGCCTTGGGCTCAAGTCATGATCCCAGGGTCCTGAGATTGAGCCTCACATGGGGCTCTCTGCTCTACCAAAGACTGCTTCTCCCCTCCCACTCCCCCACTTGTATTCCCTCTCTCTCTCTGTCAAATAAGTAAATAATAAAAAAAAACAATTAACGTGGGGCACATGGGTGGCTCAGTCAGTTAAGGACCGACTCTTTTTTTTTTTTTTAATTTATTTCTTTGTTAGAGAGAGAGAGCGCGCGCACAGGTAGACAGAGTGGCAGGCAGAGGCAGAGGGAGAAGCAGGCTCCCTGCTGAGCAAGGAGCCCGATGTGGGACTCGATCCCAGGATGCTGGGATCATGACCTGAGCCGAAGGCAGCTGCTTAACCAACTGAGCCACCCAGGCGTCCCAAGGACCGACTCTTGATCTCTGCTCAGACCATGGTCTCATGGTTGTGGGATGGGGCCCCGTATCAGGCTCTGCACTCAGTAGGGAGTCTGCTTGAGATTTTTTTCTCCCTCTCCCT
The DNA here is from genome assembly GCA_003697995.1 of Taxidea taxus jeffersonii. Taxonomy (NCBI): domain Eukaryota; kingdom Metazoa; phylum Chordata; class Mammalia; order Carnivora; family Mustelidae; genus Taxidea; species Taxidea taxus. The sequence continues at coordinate 222,891 of ML106451.1, forward strand.
CTGCCCCCCCCTCAATTGTACGTGGGTGATCTCTCTCTTTCTCTAAAATAAATAAATCTTTAAAAAAAAACAACAGGGGCATCTGGGTGGCTCCATCGGTTAAGCGTCTGCCTTCGCTTCAGGTAATGATTCCAGGGTCCTGGGATTGGGCACCATGTGGTGCCCCCTGCCCAGTGAGGAGTCTGCTTCTCCCTCTGTTTCTCCCTCTGCCTCTCCCCCTGCTCATGCTCTTGCTCTCTCTCTCAAATGAATAAATAAAAAATCTTTTAAAAATATATAAAAAACAATAACACCATACTCAATAGTGAAATACTGAAAACTTAGCCTCTAAAATCAGGATCAAGACAAGGATGCCCACTTTTGCCACTTCTATTTAACATAGTGGAATCCGGGGCACCTGGGTGGCTCAGTGGGTTAAAGCCTCTGCCTTCGGCTCAGGTCATGATCCCAGAGTCCTGGAATCAGGTCCCGCATGAGGCTTTCTACTCCGCAGAGAGCCTGCTTCCCTTTCTCTCTCTCTGCCTGTCTCTCTGCCTACTTGTGATCTCTGTCTATCAAATAAATACATAAAAAATATTTAACATAGTGGAATTCTAGCTAAAGAAATTAGGCAAGAAAAAGAAATAAAAGGCATCCAAACTGAAAAAGAAGTAAAATTATCTCAATTCACAAATGACATAATCTTATATGTAGAAAATTGTAAAGAGAGGCATCTGGGTGGCTCAGCCAGTGAGGCATCCAACTCTTGGTTTCAGCTCAGGTCATTATCTCGTGCATTCCAGATTTGAGCCCCTCAGTGGGCTCCGTGCTCAGTGGGGAATCTGCTTGAAGATTCTCTCCCTCTGTCTCTCCCCCTACTTGCTCATGTGTGTTTGTGTGCTCTCTCTCTAATAAATAAATAAATCCTTTTTTTTTAAAGAAACTCATAAAAATTACACACACACACACAACAAAACTGTTATAAAAAATAAATTCAGGGGACGCCTGGGTGGCTCAGTTGGTTAAGCAGCTGCCTTCGGCTCAGGTCATGATCCCAGCGTCCTGGGAATGAGTCCCACATCCGGCTCCTTGCTCGGCAGGGAGCCTGCTTCTCCCTCTGCTTTTGCCTGCCACTCATCTGCCTGTGCTCGCTCTCTCTCTCTCTAACAAATAAATAAATAAAATCTTAAAATAAATAAATAAATAAACTCAGGGATGCCCGGGTGGCTGGCTCAATTGTTAGCATTTGCCTTCAGCTCAGGTCATGATCCCAGGGTCTTGGGATGGAGTCCCACATCGGGCTCCTTCCTCAGCGGGGAGCCTGCTTCTCCTTCTCCCACTCCCCCTGCTTGTGATCCTTCTCTGGCTGTGTCTCCTCTCTCTGTCAAATAAATAAATAAAATCTTAAAAAAAAAAAAAGAAAAAATGAATTCAGGAAAGTTTCAAGATACAAAATTAACATATAAAATCCAGTGAGTTTTGGGACCCTGGGTGGCTTGTGAGTTAAGCCTCTCCCTTCAGCTCAGGTCCTGATTCCAGAGTCCTGGAATTGATAGAGTCCCGAATCTGGCTCCCTGCTCAGCAGAGAGCCTGCTTCTCCCTCTCCCTCTGCTGCTCCCCCTGCTTGTGTGCTCTCCCTATATAAAATAAATAAATAAAAATCTATTTAAAAATTTAAAAAAGGGGGGAGACACCTGGGTAGCTCAGGTCATTATCTCAGGGTCCTGGGATCCCAGTCCCGCATTGGTCTCTCTGCTCAGTGGGGAGCCTTTCCCCCAACCCCCCCCTCTCTCTCTGCCTGCCTCTCTGCCTACTTATGATCTCTGTCTGTCAAATAAATAAAATCTTTAAAAAAATAAAAATTAAAAAGACACAACTAAATGGAAAATCATTTCATTTTCATGGATTAGAAGACTTTAAATTATTAAGATATCAATGCTCACCAAGGCTCACACTCTTTCACCTCTCTCAGATCTTTGCTCAGAAGTCACATTCTCAGTTAGGTCTATTCTACCCACAAATAGAACATTGCAATTTTGAGGTGCCTGGGTGGCTCAGTTGGTTAAGCAACTGCCTTGGGCTCAGGTCATGATCCCAGAGTCTAGGGATCTAATCCCATATAGGGCTCCTTGCTCAGCAAGGAGCCTGCTTCTCCCTCTCTCTCTGCTGCTCCCCCTGTTTGTGCTATCTCTGTCCCTCTCTCTCAAATAAATAAATAAAATCTTTAAAAAAATTAAAAAATTTTGAAAAGAAAATTGCAATTTTAACACACACTTCTAACTCAGTACCCCTGATTGTTTTGCCCTTGCTGGGTGTGGTTTTTTTTTTTTTTCCATAGTACTTTTCTTCTAACACACTATAGACTTTACTCTCCCCATTGCAATGTAAGCAAAAAAAACAGGGACTTTTGCTGCTCTGTTCACTAATGTATCCTCAGCACTTCCAAATGCTTGTTGTGTAGTAGGAACTCACCAGATGTTGCACAAACAGCAAAGGGGAAGGGAGGGAAAAATAACAAGAGGAAATCAGAGAGGGAAACAAACCATAGAGACTCTTAATCATAGGAAACTGAGGGTTGCTGGACGGGGGTGAAAGGTGGGGGGGATGGGGTAAATGGGTGATGGGTATTAAGGAGGGCACGTGATATAATGAGCACTGGGTATTACACAAGACTATGAATCCCTGAGCTCTACCTCTGAAACTAATAATATACTACATGTTAATTAATCAAATTTAAATAAAAATACATGCAAGTTTAAAAATTGTTGAACAAACAAATGACCAGAGCATTCCCAGCAGAGTGAAGAGCCAGTGTGAAAGGAAGTAATGCCAGAGTGGATCAGCTAGAATATGCTGAGAGGAGAAGACGGAGACAAAGATAGGGAAGGAAGCATAGGAGACTGCTGACCACTCTGTCCCTGTGTCCCCCACCTGAAAAGTTCTCAGTTCTCCTCCTTGTCTCTGTGTCCTTTAAGGACCCTGTTTCCCACATCCTTAAATGCTGACTGATGCTTTCCAAGTTCCCTTTTTATTTTTAATTTTTTATATTTTATACATTTATTTGACAGACAGAGATCACAAGTAGGCAGAGAGGCAGGCAGAGAGGGAGGGAAGGGAAGCAGGCTCCCCGCTGAGCAGAGAGTACGATGTGGGGCTCGATCCAGGACCCTGGAATCATGACCCAAGCTGAAGGCAGAGGCTTTAACTCACTGAGCCACCCAGGTGCCCCATCCAGGTTCCCTTTTTAGCAGTCTCCTTTCTCTATCCCTGTAGCTTCTCCATTTCCATGACTTCACAACCACTTCTACACTGAGGGCTCCTCAGTTCTGGAATACAGCCCAAACTTGTCTTGTCACATCTAAACTCCAAAGACCAGCTATCTACTGGATTTGAAGCACTTCAAGCTCATAAGTGCCCTTCTCCCAATCTTTTTTTTCTTTTCCATTTCCATCCCTCTGAGTGAGACTGGCATCCTCTAAACCAGTCTTTCCCCACATTCAGGCATCCTGGGATCCATTGGGTTCTACCTCTTTCAGAGCTCTTGGAGCCATCCTTCCCCCACATTTCCATGGCTACTGCTGTCCTGGTTAGGTCCTCACCCTTTCTTACCTACACTCATTCAATAACCTCTTCAGTGCTCCCTTAGGATCTGCTAATCCATCCTCCACGTGGCCACCTGTGGGCTTTTTTGAACACACAATTGCTTCCAGTAACTGTCCACTTCAAACTCATTAATCACTCCTCACACCCTGCAGGATTATCTCTTAAGGCCCTTCACAACATGCTCTTAGTTAAATCTCTCTTCTGCCCAGAGGAGAAAGATGGCTCTTAAGTTTGTGCTCTCTCTGTCTGTCTAAATAAATAAATAAAATCTTAAAAATAATAAAAACAAGATATTTTATTTATTTGAGAGAGAGAGAACATGTGAACAAGCAGGGGGAGCAGGAGAGAGAGAAGCAGGCTCGCCGCTGAGCAGGAAGCCCAACTCAGGGCTCCAACCTAGGACCCTGGAATCATGACCTGGTCTAAAGGCAGCCACTTAACCAACTGAGCCACTGAGCCACCCAGCCGCCGCTAAATAAAATATTTTTTTTTACAAAGTTTCTAGCTGGGGCGCCTGGGTGGCTCAGTGGGTTAAAGCCTCTGCCTTTGGCTCAGGTCATGATCCCAGGGTCCTGGGGAGCCTGCTTCCTCCTCTCTCTCTGCCTGCCTCTCTGCCTACTTGTGATCTCTGTCAAATAAATAAATAAAATCTTAAAAAAAAAAGAGTTTCTAACCACTCATTCTTGACTTTTTAAATTTACTTCCTCACAGTGCAGTAATAAACAGTGTCTGGGCTGGCACTTGCCTTCAATGATAATTTGAATAGCAAGCTTTACAAGGCCCTACATAATCTGGCCTGGCTATTCTCACATGTTTTCTGTTACTGTTCTTCCCTACCACCCCTGCTCACCCTGCTTCAGCCACACTGGCCTCCTTATTGTTTCCTTTAACACTCAGGATTTTTATGCTTGCCATTGTCTCTGCCTGAAATGCTATTCCTGCAGATATCCTCAACTTCTATTTCCCAACTTGAGCATCTTCATCAAATTCCATTTCCCAATTCTCAAATTCCATTTCCCAATCAACTTTCCCAATTCACTCAGGAGATTGTTTGAATATCCCCATCAGAGAGACCTAACACTCCCATATAACATATCAATCCTCAATGTCTTCTTTCTCTTCACAAGACTTATTATAGTTTGGGGGCACCTGGGTGGCTCAGTTGGTTGAGCGACTGCCTTCGGCTCGGGTCGTGATCCTGGAGTCCTGGGATCGAGTCCCACATGGGGCTCCCTGCTTGGCGGGGAGTCTGCCTCTCCCGCTGACCTCTCTCCTCTCATGCTCTCTCTCCCTCAAATAAATAAATAAAATCTTAAAAAAAAGACTTATTATAGTTTGATAGCTGTTTATTGTCTGCCCCTAACCCCCACTATCCAACTAGAATCTGAATTCCATATGAACAAGAACTTCTGTATTATTCCCGGTATATCCACAGGGTTTAGCATAGTCCCTGGCATATAATCAGCACTTGAATGAATGAATGTCACCAGCTTCCATCACTGGGATCTCCAGCCCTACCTAATCAGTTATAATTCTCAGATTTGGCCATATACTTTCAGGTTTGAGCCTTTTAAAGTACCCATTTTTGCCTGGGAATGTCCTTCCTGAGGAAGTGATATTCACCTCTCAGACACAGAATAAATGTCTCCTTTCCTGTACAGCCTTCCAGAGGAGCTCACAGAGTAGATCCCTCCCATTCACTGAATCACAACTGTCTTTTCTGTGTATTATCTCCCTTACTGGATTGAGAATTCCCTGAGGACATGGATGTTTTGGACTCATCTTTGTATATCAGTGTCCTAATACAGGGCCCCGAGGTTGAGCAGGAGCTCCAGAACTTCGATGAAGATGCTCAAAGCCATTCAAATGTAAGGAGCTGCTTGAGGTTATTGGTTCTCAGAGATACTGGAAATGTTCCCCTGGGCTAGATGAAGTCCTCTTGGGGATACTCCAAGGGATTTCCTGCCTCAGGATGGCAATTTATCAGTCCTCGTGATTCTCTGAGTCTGTGGTCTGGTAATCCGTGTAACTCTCCCAATAATGTTATTTCACATCCTCCATTCCTACCTGTGTGGCCCTGGACACTGGAGGCAGGCAGGCCAGAGGGCTGTGCTTATATCCTCCCCCTCCTCTATCCCTCTTCCAGGTCCTCTGTGAGGCAGGTGTCTAGCTCTCTGATGCATATGGCTGCCTCTTCAATGTAAAGAAGGGACTCCTAGAAGGAACAGTACCTCTTGGCTGATGCCCTGGGTCTCTGAGAAAATGTGGTTTGTAAGGCACAATTGCCCTGTGAGAGGTCTAAGATGCTGTGAAGTGTCTAAGCTATTATCCTATTTGCAAATTAAGGATCCAGCCAGAAACAATTATACACACAAAATATCTGGTTCAGAGACAGTCTGTTTAATGACAGCATCTTGCAACTGTCCTCCATGCATAAATTCCCCATTAGACGACACAGTGAAAGCCATCATACCTGTGTGTGCAGAGGGGCTTTACACAGCAGAAGAGAAACCCTGAAATTATGAAACTCAAGACAGGTAGAAGAGCTGTCCCTTCTCCGTGGAGAGTGGCAGAGAGAAAGAGAAAGAGAGAGAGAAAATAAGCATGTAACTCTGAGTTTTATTACTTTTGAAAGGGAGAGCAGCTGGCTCTTGGAAAATGCACCAGAGAGGAAACATTCTGTATCTTCCTCGGCATGTTTACCGTTCAAACATCCTTTAACATGTGTGTAAGTAATCTCAGAAAGCTGGATTGCACAGAAACCCCCATTTCTCACACACAGCCCTAGACAGGAAACATTCCCTGCCTCTTCCACCCTTTAAGTTCTATCTTGGGTTTCTAGGGGATTTGGATGAAGAAAGCTAAATATATTAGATTCCACAGCCAGCACAGTGCCCCAGCAGATCACAGACACCCATTGAGTGAATGACACCGATCTCCTTGTTTCAGATTTTAATGAAGATGGGGCAGAGGGTTGGTTGGTTAAGACATCCGGATAAGGCTTCCCTGGAGCCAGGGCAATCTGAGTCAATTCATTGGTCTCCTGTGGGCCCTAGGCGACGCCCCCCACCCTCTGAAGCACCGCTAAGGTTCCTGACATCCCCACCGCCAAGGCCGAATGCGCACAGGCTGGGACCACGCCAGACTTCATTGGGTCTCCTTGGTAGTTGGGGTCTTCAGGGTCCAGAAAGGGATTCCCATCCAGCGTCAGGTTACTCACCTTGGGCAGCTCTTCTGGCCGAGGCTCTTTGTTCAGCCTGTTGCACCTAAGATCAAGCACGCTAAGCCTGGCCGGTAGTCCCTTAGGCACTTGCTCCAGCCGGGCGAAAGACAAGTTGAGGGAGTTCAATGTGCTCGGCCAGACACACACAGGAGCGCCTGGGGCGGTGGCGCGCAGCGAGTTGTGGCTGAGGTCTAGGCGCTGAGGTTGCACACCCGCCCGCACCATCGCCAAGCACACGCCGTTGGGCGTCTGTATCCCGGCGTTCCGTAAAACTAGAGCCTGGAGGGCCGGGAACTTGTGCGGACAGAGAGCTGCAGTCAGTCCGTGCTCGTCCAGTCGGGGATTGTCTGACAGGTCTAAGGTGGTAAGGGCCAGGAAGGTGGGGAGTTGTGCGCAGGAAAAAGCAAGCGAGTGTGCTTGCGCAATGTTCAGTACCTTGAGGCCTGGCTTCAGCCACCGCTGCAGTTCGGTGAGCCAGGCACCTCCGGTTGTCCACGACACGTTCCGAAGACTGAGGGTGGAGAGCGCAGGCCCAGTGGCTTCCAGGAGCGGCTGCGGCGTCCCGCCGGTTACCTCCAGGTCCTGGAGCGTCAGTTCCTTGATGCGAGAGTACGCCAGCGCGCGCAGGAAGGCGGCCACCAGCACAGCAGGAACCTGAGCAGAGGCCACTGTGAGCCGCCGCAAGCGCAGAGCTTTGAGCATGTCAGCGTACTGCTTCGGGTCTGTGTCTGCACCTTTTAGAAACTGTTCCAGGTTGCGGCCGCCGCCATGGATCTCCACCTCGACGGCACTTACACACTGGAAGGCGCTGGACCACTCGGGCTGCGGATCCGTGAAGTTGCAGAAGCAGCGGAAATCCTCGTCGTCCACTTCGCAGGGCTCTAGTACGACTTCAGAGACGCACAGCGTTGGCAGCAACAGCAGCAGCAAGCAGGGCGCGCGCACCTACGGAAGAAAGCAGAGGTCAAGGCGGCCCCAGTCAGTCCCTGGGGTTCCTTAAGTAGTTCCCTTTGGGCCCCAAGACCGTACACTCACCATGGTCTATTGGTGCTCCGGGTCTCTGCGTCCTGGCGGGCTCAGGGAGGAGCTACTTTCCAGTACAGCCGCACCCACCTGTTTCTAGGCTTCAAACACGTAGCTGTCCTCTTCAGCGGCTTGCGAGTTTATGTAACCGTGGGATGTCACTCTGTTCTCTTCTCTGTGAACCCTGGTCACTCCCCACCTCTCTGCCACCCAACTACTCCATGCGGTACCCTTCTGGGAAGTTTTGCAATGAAGGATGTTGCCAGGACTCTAACAGGAAGGATCTTGAAGGGCATTTAGAGTGCAATGCCCCAGGCAGTATCCTGATGAGTCAGATACCCCAGGCTTGTTTACTAGCTTTAGGGAAAGAAAAATCCCCAGTGCTTGGGGGTAGTTTCTTTAATTTTTCCCTAGTCTGGGTTACTATTAATTTACTGACAGACAAATCCAATCCCCTGAATACCCTCGGATGTTTAGTCGTTGCCCACGACAGGTTCCAGAGACCGAGGGCGGAGAGCGCAGCTAGATATTTTGTGGAGGAGATTGCAAACTTCCTCTGTTGACTCCAAGGAATAGCATTGAGGTTCAAGGGAAGGAAGTTGGTCTGAAGAACAACCCCTTCTTTTATGATTTGTTGTTGTTGTTGTTGACTTTTTCTTTTTAAAACTTCGATTATTAAGAAAGTAAGAGCTTTGTTTTGGGGGGGGCGCTTGGGTGGCTCAGTCGCTTAAGCGGCTGCCTTTGGCTCAGGTCATGATCTCAGGGTGCGGATTGAGCCCCACGTGGGGCTCCCTGCTCGGTGGAGAGCCTGCTTCATTCTCTCTTCCCGTTCCTGCTCTCTCTCTCTCCCCATCTCTGTCTCTATCAAATAAAGTTTTTTAAAAATCTAAAAAAATAAAGAGCTTTGGCTTTTTTTAAAAAAAAGATTATTTCTTTATTTGAGAAAGAGAGAGAGAGAATGGGGTGAGGAGTAGAGGAAGAGAGACAAGCAGACTCCTCACTCAGCACCCAGCCTTTTGAGGGTCTGGATACCGGGATCCTGAGATAATGACCTTAGCTGAAACCAAGAGTGGGGCACTCAGCCGACTGAGCCACTCAGATGCCCCAGCTTGTTTTCTTTCTATCTTTCTTTTTTAAAGATTTATTTATTCATTTCAGAAAGAGAGAGAGAGAGAGAGAGAGCACTCCAGCAGGGGCTGGGGGGGGGCAGAGGGAGAGGGAGAAGCAGACTCTCTGCTGAGTGGGGAGCCCCACACAGGGCTCAATCCCATGACTCTGAGGTCATCATCTGAACCAAAATGAAGACAAGTTGCTTAACTGACTGAAACATCCAGGTGCCCAGAAAATAATAGCTTTCTTAAAAGTAGAGGTCTTTAAAAAAAAAAAAAAAAAGTAGAGGTCTTTTATAGAGACACATTGGCCAAATAGCTCCACTTCTTGCAGTTTCCATTTCCTTGCCCTGAAACTGAGAAACAGGTATTTCAAACCCAGATCTCCCCCTTGTGCCTAGCTCTCCACTGCCCTTCCCCTGCAACATAGTTCCTACATCCTGGGACGAAAGGCTGGACCTATGTTGAATGAGGATTAATTAGTAACTCACCTGTTTTGCCAAAAAAGAAAAAAAAAGCGTGTGTCCCAGAGGGTAAATTGGGGCTGTGCTTCCACAACCACCCTCACAGTTCTTCACCTGTAGATTCTGGGGTAAGAGCTATACCAAAAATGTTTGAATTCTCATTTCTCCCCCCCCCCCACCTTTTTTAAATAAATGGCTTTACCTTTGTCCTCATTCCAAACAAGGCAGTTTCATTAGACCTCACTGCTCCCTGTGTATCTTGTTGGGCATGTCTTTTTTAAAAAAATTTTTATTTATTTGACAGAGATCACAAGTAGACAGGTAGGCAGAGGCAGAGAGAGGGGGAAAGCAGGCTCCCCACCGAGCAGAAAGCTCGACACAGGGCTCGATCCCAGGACCCTGAGATCATGACCCAAGCCGAAGGCAGGGACCTAACCCACTGAGCCACCCAGGCACCCCCTGGGCATGTCTTGATACCCTGAGCTGTGCCCTAAGACCACCCAGGCTGGGTTACTGGAACATCCCTGAGGACCAAGAATGTGAGTTTATAGCTCAGTGTTAAATACACTGACTCTGTGGTCAGACAGCCAGGCTTGGAATCCCAGCTCTACCACTGAGGTTTTAATACTTGGGCAAATTTCTGCGCCTCAGATTTCTGGGCTCCTGATCTGTAACATGGAGATAATGGTAGTACTTGTCTGTGCCTACAGAGACACATCTATTAGGAATAGTCCTGATTTTTATGTTCTTCATCAGTGCATTCAGAAGACTCAGACCACTGAAGCCTGGCTCCTTAGCAAATCCCACGATTCGAAGGGAGGTACTTTGGATGATGGTTCCAAGCAAAGAGGGGCAATAATGGTTCTGCAAGGACCCCCAACTCACACCTTGATTCAACAAATACCTATCATTTGTCTACCAAATGTCAGGGCTGGTACAAAGCCCAGGGATGCACACATGACCATCACACCATCCCTCAAATACTCTGGTAGGTGGGGGGAGGCAAACACAGATGCAGACTACAGTCCATAAGGAAGAGGACCCACAGAAGAAAAACTAAGGACTTGGGGGAGCTGTGGAGAAAGGAACAGCTAGCTCTGTATTAGAGAGGACGTGGGACTGTTTTTTACAGGGTTGACAGTGATATCGGGAAGATAACTGCAAAAAAACAGGGTGGGCAGCTGTAACTGTCTGGGCAGATATTTTGCCTGGTGACTTGTCTTACCATCCCCACCAGGGGAAATATGTAGGTGTTTGAAGCAGCTTGTCCCATGACAAAGGAGATAAAAGACTCAGACTCTATACCCAGCCAGAGCATGGTGCATAGCAGTTGCTCAGTAAATGGCTGTCCCAGTGCTGGATGGATGCTGGGCCTGGAGAGATGTGGGGGCAGGATAATGGTCTGTAGATATTTAATTAGGTGATTTGTGGAAGAGATTAAAGGCAATTTTTAATTTTATTTTTTTAAGATTTTATTTATTATTTATTTGACAGAGATCACAAGTAGGCAGAGAGGCAGGCAGAGAGAGAGGAAGGAAAGCAGGCTCCCTGCTGAGCAAAGAGCCAGATGTGGGGCTCAATCCCAGGACCCTGGGATCATGACCTGAGCCGAAGGCACGAGCTTTAACCCAATGAGCCACCCAGGAGCTCCTAAAGGCATTTAAAAATTTTTTATTTGCTAGAGAGAGCGAGCACAAGCAGGAGAAGTGGCGGGCAGAGGGGGAAGAAGGCTCCCCACTGAGCAGGGAACCTGATGTGGGACTTGATTCCAGGACCCTGGGATCATGACCTGAGCTGAAGGCAGACGTTTAACTGACTGAGCCACTCAGGTATCCCAGATTAAAGGCAATTAACTCCAAGAGGTGGAATTAAATTCTAGGAAAGAAAGTTGGTTTGGAAGTGCTGAATCCTAACCACTAGACTACCAGAGGAAGTTGAATTGAAGAACAGTTCCCTTTCTTGGATTTGTTCTTACTCATATATTTCCCTAAATAATGGCTTTCTAAAAATTAGAGACCTCCAATAAAAATTCTTTTTTTTTTTTTTTTTAGATTTTATTTTATTTATTTGAGAGAGAGAGAGCGAGAGAGCGAGCACAAGCAGGGGGAGAGGAAGAGGGAGAAGCAGGCTCCTTGCATAGCAGGGAGCCTGATGTGGGGCTCCATCCCAGTACCTGAGCCGAAGAGAAATGCTTAATGGTCTGAGACACCCAGGCACCCCCTCCAGTAAAAATGCTTAACTGGGGGCGCCTGGGTGGCTCAGTGGGTTAAAGCCGCTGCCTTCGGCTCGGGTCATGATTCCAGGGTCATCGGATTGAGCCCCGCATCGGACTCTCCGCTCTTCGGACAGCCTGCCTCCTCCTCTCTCTCTCTACCTCTCTGCCTACTTGTGATCTCTATCAAATTAAAAAAAAAAAAATGCTTAACTGCTACCAGGACTCCACTCTCTTGGAGCTGTGAATGGGATTTGGGGAGGACAACATCAAACAATTACACTGTAACTTCATGACAGTAAAACTGGTTATGAAGTATATGGTGCTAAAGGCTCTTATGACAGGGACAGAGGTCCAGTAGTTCTGAGTAGGGGACATTGAAATTGAGATCTTGAGGGTGGTGTTAATTAAGGGAAGAGTGCTGGTTTGGGGTGGGGACGGTGTTCAGGCAGAGATAGGGCTCTGTAGGCAGGACAACAGCCTGGCCAAAAGCCTGGAGGAGGAAAAGAGGAGGGCTTGTTTTAGGGAACAGAGAAGATCCCAGGAGAGATTAATAAGGCGAGGTGCCCCTCCAGTGAAGACTGGAGAGGTATGCGGGGATTAGACCATATAAAGTTTACTTTGCCACAATACAGATTTCGAGGGCGAGGAACACGGTTTTTTAATTCACCAGTGTTTCCCCAGTACGTAGTAGTTAGTGGCGCTTCAAATCTGGTTTAAGGATTACTTTATCCCCCAAATAATGTGATTCATTTTATGCAGAATAGTGAAATAATTATATTTGTCTCATTTTCTTCATACGCGCCTAATGGGGATACTTTTGGAGAACATTCAGTAAGGTAATGCAAATCCAGTGTTCATTAGTGGGAGCTGAGTTTTTGGTGAAATATTCCTAAAACTCGGCGTAGTTTTGAATGTCCGTCTAGAGTGTGTTAGGTTTGGGGAGGTTGTATTTGTTGAGCGGAAGGTGACGCACTGGCAGTCCGGGTGGGGGTTGAGTTTCTTTCCTGGAATTGGGAAAGAGAACTGAGAGGGAGAAAAACCAACCGCTGGCGGAGCGCGTGCGGCGGACTCTTGCCTAAGCTCTTTGCTGCCCAAGTCCTACCCCGCCTCTAGCTTTCGCCCCGCCCCTCCCTGCCCCTTGCCCCACCCCATCTACTCTCTCTTTTCCCCTCCTCCCGTTTGGTCCGCCCGCCCATTTTGCACTGTGCTCCGCCCACTCACTCCTCCTTTTCTGCCTTGCGCAGGGGCTGCGCGGCTGCGCGGCGCGTGCGGTCTTCTAATTTTGGGGTCGGTTTCCTGATTCTGGTTCCCAGCGAATTTTCTCCAGCTCAGCCATGTGGAGCGGACGGCAGGGCCGCCTCAGGCCGGTGGGCTGCGTAGTGGAGGAGCTACGGTGCCGGCGCCGGGAGCAGGAGGCAGGTGCGGGAGGGCAAGGGAGACAAAGATACCGGCGGGGGTACCGTAGCTCCTCCACTACGGAGGAGTGCTGTGGTATGGCGGATGGTATGGCAGTCGGGGATAGATGAGGAGGCCCCCGCGTGGCAGACGGGATTCAGGGTTCTAGATGTCCCTCCTACGTTCAGCCGGCTCCTTTGCCCTCAGCACTGCGGAAGGCGCGGAGGGAGCAGCAGCTGGTCAGTAAGAGGCTGCTGAGAGACGACGTCCTGGAGGAAGCCGGAGGGGGATGTGTGGCCGTGATCCTCGAGGAAGCTGAGGTGAGGGGACCGGGTGCTTGGTGAGTTCTACGCCCACTGACGCCAAATTCCTTTTGAGCTCGGCCCCAAACCTGAACGCGGCCCCTTCAATACCTCCATCTATCCAGTGGGCCAAGCCAGAAACCGGGAAATCATCCTCGAGAACTGTGTCCCTCATCCCCACATCAGTACATCAAGTCCTAGGCGTTTTTCATCTCCTAAAGAGCTCTGGCGTCTTCACGGTGGTGAACATCGCAGCTATAACCATCCTCTTCTCTGTATACACACAGTAGCCCTCAAACAGATCATTTGCATCTGTGCTAGCCGCCTTGAAGTTCATTCTCCATACATCAGTCAGATGTGGCTTTTACAAATCCAAAATCTGGGGCGCGTGGATGGCTTAGTCGGTTAAATGTCTTGGACTGGAGTTCCGCTCAGGTCATGAGCTCTTGGTGGTGAGATTGAGCCCGCCCCACCCTTGGGTCCCGTGCTCAGCATGGAGTCTGCTTGAGATTCTCTGTCCCTCTCCTTCTGTCCCTCTTCTCTGTGCGGACTCTCTTCTCTTTCTCTCTTGAATAAATACAACTTTGGGGCATCTGGATGGCTCAGTCGGTCAGAGGTTTGCATTTAGCTGGGGTCATGATCCTGGGAACAAGTCCTATATTTGGTTCCCTGCTCAGCAGGGAGCCTGCTTTTCCCTATCACTCTGCTACTCCCCCTTCTTGTGCTCTGTCTCTCTGAAATAAATAAATAAAATCTTAAAAAAAATAAATCTTTATTAAAAAATAAAAATTAAAAATCCTTACTTCCTAGATGAATGGTCTAACGTTTGCCTAGCTCCAACCTTGCCAGTTTACTCATCTTAGCCAAAATTCTCCCTTTCAGTTTTTGTAAGAATATGCTAGGGTCTTTCTTGTCACAAGGCCTTTATTTACATTTGCTACATCTAAAAATGGGTCCCTTTGAGTATTCTGTCTTACAGCCTGTTTGCAGAATATTAATAATACTAATTGTCTGCTTGTTTATTTTTTCTCTAACTAGACTTTAAATCCTTGGGAATCTAGACCCTGTCTTATTTGTTGTCATTGAAAACTCAGATGCCCTATAGTCTCTGGCATATAGTAGATGGTAATTATTTATTGACTAAGTGAATGAAATGGTTAGTTTTAGCTGATTTATTCATTCAGCAAGCATTGGGCATCCCCTTTGTTTATATTGTCTATGTTTACATATGTTGTTTACAAAAGCACTCATGTCTAGGTTATACCATTGGTTCGTTGGTTCATTGTGTGCTTGCTTCATGCCAAGACACTGTGCTGGGGACTGAAGTGCACAAAGATGAGGAGAGTCCCTTGCTTTGTGGTACTTGCAGCAGCCCAGTGAAGAAGACAGGCATGTAACCACCTGTCATGAAGGAAACATGAGGCACAATAGAAACCCTTAAGTCTGTGAAAGGAAGCTAGAAAGAGGAACAGAAATCTGAAGGGAGTGGAGGACCTGGGGATGGTATCCCAGGCAGAAGGCATAGATCATGCAAAAGCTTGGGAGCATTAAAAGACAAGTCATGTTATGATGGGTGCTGTTGGAGTATAGGTTGCATGGGGAGAATGGCTAGAGGGGTAGGTTGTGCCAGATGGAAAGATTTAAATGTTATCCTTGAAATAACTCTATAAGAAGGCAGGAAATACATTATTCCCATTTTTCAGGTGAAAAATTGAGGTTTAGGTTCCTTGGAAAGTAAGTGACAGTGCTGGTGTTAAACCCAGTTCTGATTACCCCTTCTGTCTACTCTACTGCAAGATTGATGCTTATTAGCCATGTTAGCCTGAATGACAAGTTCTAGGGATGCTGCAACATTAGAGTGCTCACAGGTGAGGTTGGGCAGAGTAGGATTCGTGCTTGCTTTCTGGCAACTTTGGTTTCCATCACCCCTCTTCTTACCCTGCACTCCAGATCCAGCAGTTCCTCCAGTTAGCGCAGCGGGGGACAGACGAAAAGGAGAGAGAGAGGGCTCTGGTCAGCCTTCGTCGAGGCTTACAGCATCCTCAGACACAGCAGACCTTCATCTGGTCAGTATGGGTGGTGAGTGGAGCCTGGGCCTCTGAGGGATGGACAGGAGTGTGGAGGGGATGGGCCACAGGCTGAGCAGGGCTCTGGTACTCACTCATATAGGCTGGAGGGCAGCATGCGGACCCTGGTTGGGCTTCTGACCAGCAACCAAGCCCTGTTGCAGCTAGAGGCCGCTCGGTGCCTTCATGAGCTCTCTCATTCCGAGCAATCTGCGGTGGCTGAGGCCTGCCTGCCAGCCACTTCCTACCTTCTTACCTACCTCTCCGGTCACAGCTCAGACTTTATAGTAAGCCGTCTCTTTTCCTACCTTGTTCTTGGCGTAGATTTAAATACTGTGCTTTTGGGTTTAGTTTGAGCTGGCACATGGGGGGAAGAAGAAAATTTGTTTCCCCTGATGTCCATAGCCATACATATGCCCATCACCTTCCACTCCCTTTTACCCAGAGCCTCAAAGGGAAGACTTCATCCTCTGCTCTCCTGCCCCCACCCTAGCCTGAGAAAGGCCATGCTCCGTGCTTTTGTTGTCCCACTCTCAGGAGCTCTGTCTGTATACACTGGGTAACCTGATTGTGGAGAGTGAGGCTGTGAGAAGGCGGCTCCTGCCACAGGGCATTGTTCCTGCTTTGGCTGCCTGCATCCAGGTGAGCATCCATCTACCTTTTCCCTCCTTGGGCAGCCCTCCCCTTTCTTGTCCCTATGTGGCCCCCATGCTTTGTTTAGGCAGCTCCAGCCTCTGCCCTGTGCTAAGGGGTTGAAAGTGACAGGAATTTATTATGACCCAGCTTGCAGAGTCAGATCTCTACCCTATTTCTAGTCTCCCCATCTGACTGTGCTGGAAGCCCTTGGATATGCCTTGTCCCAGCTACTGCAAGCTAAGGAAGCTCCAGAGATGATCATCCCGTAAGTAAAATTGTACCTCCAGATGTGGAGGCAGGTGTGACCTACTTTTGGTGATGTAGCCCCTGGACACTAGATTGAGTCTTGTTTCCAAAACTGGTGCAGATTTTAGCTCTATGTGTCTGGCTGGGAAGAGCTTTGGATTTGGATACTTTCCCACCTGCTCTTAAGTTTTGAGAAGAATGATTGGCATCTTGCCTTCTGTCGTTCCGACTCAAAACTCTCCTGTTGGCAGCTCTGTCTTGGGCTCCACTCTCCCCCAGCATATCCTACAACTGTTGCATCCTGGCCCAAAGCTGAACCCTGGGGTTGCTGTGGAGTTTGCCTGGTGCCTGCACTACATCATCTGCAGGTAACATAGACCATTTGCAAAAGTGCCACAGACTTGCCCTGGGGCTCCTTTCCACACCCTTGGGTTTTTGAACTTTGGTTTCTGGAACTGGAGTGAGTTTTCTTCCTCCTGTGGTCTTCTCTGCTGGGACCCCAGGAAACCCACCACTCTAGGCCATTTGCCATCCTCAAGGTGGGATTGACTGAGTACTTGCTTTTTATTGCCTAGCCAGGTCAACAATGCCCTGCTTATCTCCCATGGGGGTCTATCCACTCTGGGACTGCTGCTATTGGATGTGGCTGGGGCTGTCCAGAGAACTGAGGTTGCAGGACTGGAGTTGGTAGGTGAAGAGGACAGGTCAAGATCTGGGCTACCTTTCTTCCTACTTTGCTACCTACTATGTAGGTAACCCCTTCCTCCTTACACTGTACTCCCAACTCGTCTTTGCAGCTGGTATGCCCTGTACTTCGGTGTCTAAGCAACTTGCTAACAGAAGCAGCAGTGGAGGTTGTGGGAGGGCCAAATCAGCTTGAAGATGAGCGTGTGGTGGCGGCTTTATATATCCTTCTGCAGTTCTTCCTCCAGAAACAGCCCAGCCTGCTTCCTGAGTGCCTTTGGCTCCTTAACAACCTTACTGGTATGTACTGTAATGTGCCTTGGCCTAGACCTTTAGATTCTGGGAATGTGTTCCTCACTGCCTGGGCTGAGGTGGGTAGGATTGGGGGTGGGTTGCAGGTTCAGGTCCCCGTTTGAGGGACTTTACCTTGACATTTTCCCTTCCAGCAAATAGTCCTAGTTTCTGTACCTCCTTGCTCTCCATGGATCTGATCAAGCCACTCTTGCAGTTGTTGCCGGTTTCTAATGTGATGAGTGTATTGGTAGGTATTGGGGTCACTTAAGTCTTGGATCTGATGGCCAAAGTAAAAACACTGGGAGCAGGCCTTTTGCACTCAGAACTACCCTTACCTGAGGACTGGCAGGTCGTGTGGTATGGATGGCTTCAGGGCCAGACCAGTCAGGTGTGGATCCCTAACCTGTTTTACTAGTTACTAACCTTGGGCAGATCAGCTTACCACCTTGAACTTTAGTTTTCTTATGTGTAATTTGAGAATAGCAGTGCTACCTGAGGCAGCTGTGGGAATTACAAAACATGCATGTAAGTGCTTGGCGTGGTGCCTGACCACAGATCAGCACTCCATATATTTTAGCTCTATCATTAGTCTTTAGTTTTCACCCTTTGTGGAGACTGTGTATATGTGTCTCTCTGTAGGTGCTCACAGTTCTGTGCAACGTGGCAGAGAAGGGTCCTGCTTACTGCCAACATCTATGGCCAGGGCCCTTGCTCTCCTGCTTGATGGGCACACTGGCCTCCTCTGACATTGAAGTAGTAGGCCAGAGTTTAGAGCTCCTGCATTTGCTGTTCCTCTATCGGCCAGAGGTGAGTTTTGGCCCTGGTACCCCTATTCTGAGGCCTGTAGTCTCACCATGGCCCCTTCCCATCCTATCTATAGCCACTTTTCTGGGCCTGGCAAGCCTATGTGGACTCCAGGTCATAACTTCCAGCCTCTGGTTGGGAAGGCACTCTTCCAAATAGAGGTGGGCTAACCTGTAAGGCTGTGGGAATCTAGTGTTGGGGCACAGGGACTCGGGTGATGAATCCTTTTCCCTGCCCTCAGTCTGTGGAGGCATTTCTGCAGCAGTCAGGGCTTCAGGTCCTAGAAAAGCATCAGGAGGAGGCACAGCTCCAGGATCGTGTGCATGCTCTCCAGAAGACAGCTCTTCACAGGTGACCTGGCTTCTTGATATCACTCATTCAACTCATCACCTCCCCCCCTCCTCTCAATTTCCTTGCCCCTGGGTCCCCTTTTGAGGATTTAGAACCATAATGACATCTCATATTCTCTGCTCCTGTGTCCAGGACAGAATAAAGTTTTATTTTTATAATAAACTGCTTTGCCTCAGTGGTTGCGTGATAAAGAGGTAGAGGGTAAAATGAAGATAAGAACATGTAGAGATGGCATTTTTCGGCACAAGCTTTATATAGAACAGAACACTTTTTTCACATTGTACTCGGTCCAACAGAGCCCAAACTGTGGGGCTGTTGCTCTTAAGCAGTGGAGGCTTCAGGCTTTGCCGCTTAGCACATTCTCCACGGCTCTGGTTACCTGATCAGTACTGAAGTTGTTCAAAGAGACATTCTTCTCTTGGCCAAATGCTGGGGAGAGAGAAAAGGGGCTAAATATCTAGTATGCAGTGTGGGACTACCAAATTATTAATAAAAGGTCTTTGTCTTCAACTTACAGTCTTGTTAGGGTGGGAAAAGTAGTACAGAGATATGACCAGGTGTATTTGGGATGTCTAGAATTTATCAAGGGGGTCTCAAACACATCTAGGAAGCCCAGGTCCAACTAGAATTTTGGCTGATTCTGGGTGGCCACCATGGGAAGGAAGATGTTGCAGGGCAGTTTTTAGGGACCTGGTAAAGCATTTATTATTAGCCACTATGAACAGTGCTTTGCCTGGGCCTAGCCTTGGCTGGATGCCAATTCTGTGCTCCTACAGTCCTAGAATAAAACATTAATCCATCTCTTCCCCTAGTCTCTTGGCTTTTTCCTCCTCCAAACCATTTTTAACATATACTGCAGTTATCCACTGTTAGAACCAGTCTACCTTAGGTATGACTTATTTTCTCCTGGCCCTGACATTCTTAGAGGAAGGCCTACCATGTGTCAAGCAACATGACCATAATTTTCAGATTGTGGTAAACTTAAGTAAAGAATATGATAAAAGGGGGTGCCTGGGTGGCTCAGTGGGTTAAAGCCTCTGCCTTCGGCTCAGGTCATGATCTCAGGGTCCTGGGACCGAGCCTGCCTCCCCTCTCTCTCTGCCTGCCTCTCTGCCTACTTGTGATCTCTGTGAAATAAATAAATAAAATCTTAAAAAAAAAAAGAATATGATAAAAAGGAGCTACGGGCGATGTTAGATGATTTGCTATGGAATGCCTTATTAAGGAGGTGATAAATAATTTCAGACCTGAATAAAAACATGATTTCTAACCAGCTAGCCATGAAAATCTGGTAGAAGCTCATCCTAGAAAGGGGGGACAGGTGTAAAGGCTAAACGCTATTGTATCCTAGCTATGTAATCTTAGGTATGTTCCATAAAAAAAAATTTTTTTTGTAAGCTCTATGCCCAACATGGGGTTTAACTCCTGACCCAGAGATCAAGAGTCGTATGCTTTACTTACAGAATCAGCACCTGCCCCTGTTTGGTAAAAAAAAAATTTTTTTTTAAGGATTTTTTTTTTTTTAGATTTTATTTATTTATTTGACAGAGATAGATCACAAGGAGGCAGAGAGCCCGATGTGGGGCTCGATCCCAGGAACCTGAGATCATGACCCGAGCCGAAGGCAGAGGCTTTAACCCACTGAGCCACCCAGGTGCCCCAAGTTTGGTAAAATTTTTGACTGACCGTTCTAACCTCTATAGTAAAAAAGAAGAATCCACCCCCTCATATAATTACTGAAGATTAAATGAGATTTAGGCAAGGAAGTACTCAACGCAGACCTTATCATTAAGTGCTCAAGAGAGCATATGCTCGTATTACTGAGATTCTCACACTACCCGAAATGGCACTGATCACACGTCATGTGTAAGGACCTACTTCGATAGGAATTGACGAGCATCGCTTCCCAATATGAACCCCCTTTTGAATTAAGAAACCAACAGCTCCCGGGCCCTATGCAGGGCAGGGCCCACCTCCACATTGGTATTACTCGAGACACCAAGATTCTACAACCCCACGAATGTAAGTTTATCTGAAACAACGTCAAAAGCAAGGCCGAAGTCCGAGTTCCAGTACCCCTACAGGATTCTGTGTGACCCTGGATGGCCCTTTCTTTTCTCCAACCCTTTTTCTCCTACCGGGGTCCCAAACTGCCCGCTTTCCCCGCTCACCGTAGCGGGCCCATAGTTTGGGCGGCACATCAGAACACTCGCGGATTAGGATGGGCAGACCAGGGTACGCCTTCTTCAGCTCCACATAGTGTTTCTCGATGAATTCCCTATGTGGGGGGAGAGAAAGCCGTGCGTGCTGTCTACGCGCTTGCCTCCCCAAACATCCGGGAGGTAGAGGTCATGACCTGGGCGCCCCGAAGCCTATCGGCTCACCATCTTGCACCTCACCTGACGCCCTGGCTTCCGGGCGAGCGCTGGCACAAGTGGAGGCGAATCTCACGAAGGCCAAGTTTGGCCCCAATCCCACGACTCGCTGCTGCAGCCGCCATCTCCCCTAGTGCCTAACTCCCCGCCCTAGGACTTCCGGCCAAGTTATCCAATCTGACCAATCGCGGCCCTGCCAGTTCCCGCGATAGTTAGATGCGGGGTAAAGTCTAGCCAATGCCTTAAAAGCATTGCAGAAGGCGAGTTCCGCTTATTTCCATTTTCTCCGCGAGTGGGCGGAGGCAGGCAGGCTACGGAGCGCAAAGCACTGTGGGATTGTTCCTGAGGTGCATCGTGGGAAAAATCTTGTCCTGGTTGTGTTGTCTTTGGAGCTTCAGTTCCTGCTGGCGTTCAAACACCGCGACGAAATGCCAGAGCGAGACAGTAAGGCTCGGGTCTTTTGTCCTTTATTACCTACAGGAGTTGGGACACTTGGAGTGTTGTTAAAACAACACTCAACTTAGCTTCAGAGTTTAAGCCCTGTGTGGGTGGTGTGACAGTGGAAATCTGGCGAAGCCCTTTGATATCAAATGAAGCCGGGCAGCTCCGGACTGTTGTCTCTAAGCTTTGTCCTAGCCCCAAATGACGACGGGTGTGTATAATCTGTGAGCTAGCCCCTACCGTCGGCACTTAATCTTGGGTTGCGCCAGTTTATCTTAATCGCAGCATCTTGGATGTCATTTTCCGGAAGTATTTGTTGATTCTCCAGCGCCGGTTTAGGGGCCCCCTCCTTTGCACCAAGAGTTCCTTGTATTTTCTCACTTGGGCACTTACTACTTTGTGTGGTCACTGTTGCTGCTTTTGCTTTTCTTCCTCACTAGAATGGAAGCAGTTTGACGTGAAAACATCAATATTGTTCACTAATATAGTCCCAACTTTTGTACAGGAACTGACACGAAATAGATTTATTAAATTAATGCCAGGGGTTTTTGTTTGTTTGTTAGCTTATTTATTTGTTTGTTTTAAGGCGAGCCTTTCTCCAACCCTTTGGCTCCAGATGGCCACGATGTGGATGATCCTCACTCCTTCCACCAGTGAGTATTTCAGTATAGGACTATGTATGAAATGGGGATGAATAGAGTGGCGTGGGAATGGTGAAGAAATTATAAATGTCTTGTCAACAAGGATAGTGAAAAAAATTGTACCTCGTCACCCTTTATCTCTGAACTTTAGCTGGATAAGGTCGACTGTGTAAGAATATTAGAGGGGAAGTTCTGGCTGGGAGAGTGCTAGTTTTTGAAGTTAATGTTTAATTATACATGATACAGGAATTGATCCTTGTAGAAAATTAAAGTAGAAGTAAGAGTAACATTCTTTTTGATAACATCCCCAGTTCTAGTCCCTTTCTTGGAGGTAACCACTGTTCCTTTTCTTTTTTTATATGTGTCTTTTTTCTACTTAAAAAAAATCCATTTATATGCATACATGTATGTCTGAGGAAGTATGTTATTATTTTGTAAGTTGAAGTATTAAAATTAAGTTACGTATTATATATTTATATAGTTTTGCTACTTGCTTAATTTCTCTACTCATGGTCTTAAAAATTATTTTCATGTAAGTGACAAAGACTCCCTCCTATTTTTTTTCTTTCTTTCTTTTTTTTTACACATTTAGCTCAGCGAGAAAGAGTAAGAGTGTGTGAGCAGTGGGAAGGGGCAGAGAGAGAGGGGAAGCAGACTCCCCAGTGAGTGTGGAACCTGGTGCAGGCTTGATGTGCTACACCTTGATCTTTGGACCTGGAGATCACATCCTGAGCCAAAACCAAGAGTCAGACACTCAACTGACTGAACCACCCAGGCACCCCAAGGATTCCTGCCTTGATTAGGCTTTCTTCAAGCTTCTCTGGGATCCATTTTTGACTAGGCCTATTAGGTTCAGTTTAAGCAAAGAATGCTGCTAAGCCATTTTGTGGAGAGTCCCCTTAAGTAATCAAGTAGATCAAGTCAAGCTCCTTTTTCCCTACCCTTAATGGCTAGCCAAGTTCCTCTTAGTAATTTTTTAAAAAAGATTTTGTTATTTATTTGACAGAGAGATCACAAGCAGCAGGCAGAGAGAGAGGGGGAAGCAGGCTCCCCGCCGAGTAGAGAGCCCGATGTGGGGCTTGATTCCAGGACCCTGAGATCATGACCTGAGCCGAAGGCAGAGGCTTAACCCACTGAGCCACCCAGGCACCCCAGTAATTTTTTTTTTTTTAATAAACGCCCAGTTGTCCCAGTTTGTTTTCAGAGTTGAGTTTCAGTCCTTCTCCCCTATTGCAGTAGTCTTTATTCCTGTTATAGTAATCTTAAGCAGTGTCTTCCTTGGGAACACTTAGAAGGATTCTTTGCTAAAACTAGGCACAGCAGGCCAAGGAAGAGAGTCAGAAGAGGGCGCAAATGGGCCCGATTAAAGTTTGGTCAAGGAGTGAGTTTTTGTCACTGTACTGATTAAAATTATCTCTTGTACCATCATTGCTGTCTGCCACACATGTGGGAAACACTGTCATGATCTAGTCTTTAGTAAATGGTCATTTAGGTTGTTTCCAAGTTTTTATTACTTTTAAAGCTGAAATTGTGGGGTGCCTGGGTGTCTCAGTTGGTTAGGCATCTGCCTTTGGCTCAGGTCATGATCCTAGAGTCCTGGGATCAAGCCCCATGTTGGGCTCTTTGCTCAGTGGGGAGCCTCTTCTCCCGGTCCCTCTGCCTGCTGCTCTTCCTGCTTCTGGGCACATGCTCCCTCTCTGTTAAATAAGTAAATAAAATCTTAAAAAAAAAAAACCCTGGGGACGCCTGTGTGGCTCAGTTGGTTAAGCAGCTGCCTTGGGCTCAGGTCATGATCCCAGCGTCCTGGGATCGAGTCCCACATCGGGCTCCTTGCTCGGCAGGGAGTCTGCTTCTCCCTCTGCCTCTGCCTGCCACTCTGTCTGCCTGTGCTCGTTTGCTCTCTCTCCCTCTCTCTCTGACAAGTAAATAAATAAAATCTTAAAAAAAAAAAAAAACCCTGAAATTTTCTTTACACGCCTTTTTATACTCCTATGCCAGTAATTAACAAAGCTAAATATAGGTGAATGGAGTTGCTAGGTCATAGGATATACACACTTAAATTTTGATACAGCCAAATTGCTTTCACATTTGCTGTACTGACTTATGTGCCTCTCAATGGAATATTCATTTCACAAATTCTCATACATACTTGATTTATCAAACTGTGTAATAGTCAACACTCTGATACATTAAAAGTGGCATTTTTTAACAAATTTGTACTTTCTTGATTTCTAGTAGTTAACCATGTTTTTTAACATACTCCTTTTTCGATTCTTACTGGGTACTAATTTTTAAAATTTTTGCCTTCTAGATCAAAACTCACCAATGAAGACTTCAGGAAACTTCTCATGACCCCAAGGGCTGCACCCGCCTCTGCACCGCCCTCTAAGTCACGTCACCATGAGTAAGTTCTGGGGTCCTCCAACCTGTCTCCCATCTCCTTCCTACAGAATCTACTGAACTAGATGTCGTAGGAACTGGAAGGCTAGTTCTTTTTTGAAGCCTATAATTCTTGATTCTCCCTCTCTAGAGATTGAAGCTCCAGTGAAGACTAGAGTGTGCTAAGATCTGAGTATGTTCCACCTACCACTTATACTAATAGAATGCTGCTGATGCTTAAATGGGCAGATTTCAGGGTCCATTGCAGCCCTAGGAACTCAGATGCTGAGGTAGATATTGGGGGATATAGAATTTTAATAGTGCTTCAGGTGGTTTTGCTGTTTTCTAAAGCTTAGAACCACTCACCTACAAATAGTGGTCTGGATCTCTGCATGGTTGAAGCTGTTGCTTTGTTTCATATTCTAGGGCTTTCTTCAATCCTCAGAGCCAGTTGTTGGGGTTTCTGAGGCTGTGGCAATATTTTGCTATCAGTGAATTTCTTTCTCTTCTAGGATGCCAAGAGAGTACAATGAGGATGAAGATCCAGCTGCACGAAGGAGAAAAAAGAAAAGGTGAAGGAAGGATGAATGAGTGTTGGGCTGTAAGGTGGACAGTTTTTTTTTAAAGGAGTAGAGGCTAGTAGTTGCTATGAGGCTGGAGATTAAGGTTTTCCTTTATTATCTTGAGGTTCTCTGGTTTAGTGGAGAAGAATGATAGGCAGAGTGGCAATTTAGGACTTTGGAGTCAGCGTGCAGTATTTTAAATAAATATATATGTATACATATATATATATATATTTTTTAAGATTTTATTTATTTATTTGTCAGAGAGAGTGAGCACAGGCAGACAGAGTGGCAGGCAGAGGGAGAGAGAGAAGCAGGCTCCCTGTCGAGCAAAGAGCCCGATGCGGGACTCGATCCCAGGACACTGGGATCATGACCTGAGCTGAAGGCAGCCGCTTAACCAACTGAGCCACCCAGGCGTCCCAGCGTGCAGTATTTTAATCTCATCTCTCCAGTTCTTAGCTGGATAACCATGGGGTTATTCCCTAACATGTCTAATCCTCAGTATTCTCATGAGTAGAACAGAGAGTGATTTCATAACTTTTTTTTTTTTAAGATTTTATTATTTTTTTAACAGAGATCACAAGTAGGCAGAGAGACAGGCGGGAGAGGGAGAAGCAGGCTCCCTGCCAAGCAGAGAGCCTGACGCAGGGCTTGATCCCAGGACCCCGAGATCCTGACCCAAGCCAAAGGCAGAGGCTCAACCCACTGAGCGACCCAGGCGCCCCTGATTTCATAACTTTTAATAGGTTGTCATAAGGATCAACTGTAATAGTGCATGTAAGCACATAGCACTAGTACCTGGCATATTCTAACCACCCAGTAAATCTTACCTGCCATTATCACCATCATCATCATGTTTATTATTTATAAGATATTAAAATTTCTGGGCCTCGTGTTTTGCTGTTATCTCTTCTGGTGGAAGACCAGCAAGGGATGATTTGCTTTTTCTTTCTTTTTTTTTTGAGTGTGAGCATGAGTTGGGGGGAGGGGCAGAGGGAGAGCAGACTCCCCACCAAGCAGGGTGCCTAATGTGGAACTTGATCTCAGGACCCTGGGATCATGACCTGAGCTGAAGGCAGATAGCTGAACCAACTGAGCCACCCAGGGGCCCAGGAATGATTTTCAGTTGAAATTTGGAAGGTGATAAAAATTTAGATAACTTCCTGTTGCTCTACAGAAATGTCTCATATCTTTAGAGACTGAGCAATACACAGTGGGGTGGCATTAAAGAATTCTGAAATGACAAATGGAAGGTTCCAAGGTGGTGTTGAAAGAATATATCTGTGAGCTGGAAGATGCTATAATTCTGATTTTGAGGACTATCTGGAGTTGGCGAGCAGTTCTATGAGGACATATATGAGCTTTCACCAGACAGTTGGATAAAACAGGCAGGAACAATTCTGCTGACCTTGGGATATGAGCCTTACACATTTGTTTTTCTTTGGTCACAGTTATTATGCCAAGCTTCGTCAACAAGAAATTGAGAGAGAGAGAGAATTAGCAGAGAAGTACCGTGACCGTGCCAAGGAACGGCGAGATGGCGTCAACAAAGATTATGAGGAAACTGAGCTGATTAGTACCACAGCTAACTACCGGGCTGTGGGCCCCACTGCTGAAGCGTGAGTACCCAGGCTGCCAGGGCAGGATTCCCTCAGCATCCCAGTGGCCTACAATCACAGTGTGAATTCTTGTTAACACTTTCCCTACTTTGGAACCCAAGCTGAGCTATTTCAAGAGGGACTTGGTACTCACAAATAACTATTCTTTTTTTTTTTTTTTTAATCTTTTTTATTTTTATTTTTTTAAGATTTTATTTATTTATGTGTTAGAGAGCGAGCGAGCGAGCACAGGCAGACAGAGTGGCAGGCAGAAGCAGGCTCCCTGCCGAGCAAGGAGCCCCATGTGGGACTCGATCCCAGGACGCTGGGATCATGACCTGAGCCGAAGGCAGCTGCTTAACCAACTGAGCCACCCAGGCGTCCCACAAATAACTATTCTAATGTGGCTTCTTTCATTATACAGGGACAAATCCGCTGCAGAGAAGAGAAGACAGTTGATCCAGGAATCCAAATTCTTGGGTGGTGACATGGAACACACCCATTTGGTGAAGGGTTTGGATTTTGCTCTGCTTCAAAAGGTGAGCCATGGTGGGTGGGTAGAGAGTAATCCTAGAATGCTGAATCCCCTTGTATGGGCCTTTCAATGTGAAGGAGGGAGACTGCTGTCAGCCCAGACCATATAGGAAGAGTAATAGTGGCTCTTGATTAGGATTAATTGGTACTCATCCTTTAAGTCTTAGCCTTAATTTTATTTTTGGGGGGGAAACCTTCCCTGATCACTCAGGTATGGTTGTTTAACTGTAACAAGTGAGGTTGTTAGACCCCACTCCTCACTTCCTACTTCTTGTATCTCTGCATAGCTCTTTTATTTCACATAGCATAGTTAATCACGTTTTGTTTGTTTGTCTCTTCTCCTGTAAGCTCCAAGGACTATATTGTCTTGCTCAGTATTGAGTTCTTAGTTCCTGGCACAGTGTGGTATATAGTGGTATATAGTTAATTAAACATATGTTAAACGAATAAACGTCTAAATCCTACGTGGTTAGGTACGAGCTGAAATTGCCAGCAAAGAGAAAGAAGAGGAAGAACTTATGGAAAAGCCTCAGAAGGAAACCAAGTAAGTAAATACCAGGGAAAGCTGGAGAGTTTAGGAAAGTGGGACCTAAAGTAGGAACACAAAAAAGAAATATTTTTTTTGTCTTTTCAGGAAAGATGAGGATCCTGAGAACAAAATTGAATTTAAGACACGTTTGGGTGAGTACAGAATTTTTACAGTAGTAGTTGTGCATTTCAGGTCAGTTGTAGGGAATTTAATGCTCTGAGCAGGATATGCTTTCCCTTTCCCTCAAACTGCTTTCCTCTTTCTTGCCCCCAGATTAGCTAGTTCTCTTACAATACTCTACCAGAACTTAGATGTGGACTTAGTAATTTCCTTTATTACTAATATCTCCTCATTTAGGTTGGAAGCTCTTGCAGATTGTGGCTTATGCATTGAGGAAGGCAGCTTATAGCTTATATGTTAAAAGAGGTAGCATGGTTGGTGATTAAAAGCTCAGAATTTGCAGTCAGAGACCTGAGTTTGAATCCTGGTGATGAAACCACACTAGGGATGTGATATTAGGTAACACATTCACATCTCAGTGCCTGTTTGTCTCTCTGCAAAAATAGGGTTAATTCACCTCATGGGATTATTGGAGCAATAAAAAATACTATATGCAACATGCCTGTTGTATTGAATATGTAGCCAAACTGGTTTTTGCAGCATTGTCAGTATCCCTATACACCTCATCCTTCTTCCTCACAGGGCCTGATACAATGCGAGGCCCATAGTGCCCCTGAGAATACAGTATAAAAGAGTGGATAGGAGCTCACGGTTTGGAGTTAGATAGACTGGGTCCCAATCTTTATTCTCTCACTTCTTAGCTGTGTGACTTGAGGTAAATCACTTCACTTTCAGCTTTAGTATTCTGGTAACTTAAAAGGAGATAACGATGTGTACCTTACAGGGCTCTTGTGAAGATGGAGGCAATAGTATTTGGAGAATTTGGTGTGGTGGCACAGAGTAAACACTTACTAAATGGCAGCTGTTAGTGTAGAAGTTTCTCAGTGGCTGTGCTTGCTCCTGCTCCTCTTTTCTTAGGCCGCAACGTTTACCGCACGCTCTTCAGGAGTAAGGCGTATGAACGGAATGAGCTGTTCCTGCCAGGCCGCATGGCCTATGTGGTAGACCTGGATGATGAATATGCAGACACGGACATCCCCACCACCCTTATCCGCAGCAAAGCCGATTGCCCCACCATGGAGGTAAGTGGTTTGAGTCCTGAGAGCCTGTCAGGTGGGCCTCAAACCTGGGAGTCTGCCTTCCTTCTGCCCTGGGTCTCATCTACCGCATTTAACCCTGTCCACTTTTAACTTTCTGAATGTTAGGTGAATCCATTCACTTTTCTCTATTTCTGTCAGTAAAATTCCAGTTGAAGCTGTCATGTCTGACTGGAACTATTAAAAGATGCCCTTGTTTTGTTTCCTTGCTTTCACTCTGGTTTCTTTTCAGGATTTTATTTTATTGAGTTGTAATTCATGTGCCACATAATCCACCTTTTGAAAATGTATAACTCAGCAGCTTTTAGTATAGTCACAGAATTATGCAGCCATCACACAATATAAGAAAATTTTCATCTACCCCCACCCCCCCAAAAAAAAAAACCCCCTGTACTCTTTAGTCATAACCCCCACATCTTCCTATCCCCTTTTACATTGTGATTTTTCACATATGGCCAGTGTGATATTTTCAACATGGGAATTTTGTCTCACCACACTTGAGAAGCTTTCAATGATTTCTCATTATTAGGATAAAGAGTAAAGTCTTTGTTGTGGCATATGAACCCAGGCAACTTCTGGCCTGAACCACTTTTTCACCATGATTCCCTGTTTATTCTCCAGTGAATCCCATCCTGCTAGATTCACTTCTTTCTATCTTTCGTTCAAGAAAGAGAGGGAGAGAGAGCATAACCAGGGGCGGGAGGGGCTGAGGGAGAGAGAGTCTGGAGCAGGCTCCACGCCTATTGCGGAGCCCAGTGTGAGGCTCAGTCTCATGATCTTTAGATCATGACCTGAGCCGAAATCAAGAGTCAGATGCCCAACCGACTGAGCCACCCAGGTGCACCTAGATTCACTTTTGACTCAGGCCTTTGTATATGTCATTCTGTGTACCTGGAACGTTCTGACACCTCCTTTCCCTGTTTTTTTCACTGAGTTGATTATAATTTATCCTTGAATTGGTTAAATGAATGAATGAGTGAATGAATGAGGAGATTCTTGCACTGTGATATAATATCCTTGCTGCTTCGGGTTTTCAGGCCCAGACCACACTGACCACAAATGACATCGTAATCAGCAAGCTCACCCAGATCCTTTCCTACCTGCGGCAGGGTACCCGAAATAAGAAGCTCAAGAAGAAGGATAAAGGTAATTTGGAGGGTTAGGGGGAGAAACCTTAACTCTGGAGGGGTACCTGAGGGTGGAACCAAGGTTTCTTGGAGCCTTTTGTGTCTAGAATATTGGGAGGCTCCTGGGAAGCAGAAAAAAATGGGTGCAATGGAGCATTAACAAGGAGATGGATACATACAGGTTCTGTCTGCTTGAGCTCCCCAGGAAGCAATGGACAGCTTTGAGGCTTGAGGAGGGAGAGTATGGGGAGCTTTTGTTATTCCACCTTCTAAACAGATGTTTAAATGGGCATTCAGAGCTGGAGAGCATGAATTCCCACCCATGATTCCTTGAGTGGGAATCAATTCAGGAATGTTTTCTTTATTACTCTTTCTATATTTTAGGAAAAATGGAAGAGAAGAAACCCCCTGAGGCTGACATGAAGTATGTATCTTAGCCCTGTCACGTGCTATGTGTGAGGAAAGTGTTCCCTGTTTTTGTTTTTGGCATTTTGGGGAGGTCTTGATGTGAGAATCTGGAGAAATGGTCAGGGAAAAATAGAAGTGTGTATGACTTTGGCAGCTAGTTATCTCTGCTTTTCTAGTATATTTGAAGACATTGGGGATTATGTGCCGTCCACAACCAAGACACCTCGGGACAAGGAGCGGGAGAGATATCGGGAACGGGAGCGTGATCGGGAGAGAGACAGAGACCGTGACAGAGAGCGGGAACGAGAACGAGATCGGGAGAGGGAACGGGACCGAGAGAGAGAGGAAGAGAAGAAGAGGCATAGCTACTTTGAGAAGCCAAAAGTGGATGATGAGGTGAGATATGGCCCTGGTTACCAAGTGGGGAGCTGCCCATCTGTGTCTGCTCTGCCAGGTACAAGATTTGTTATATAGGTGCCTCAGGGCTCCATAGCAGCAACGGGTTCAACTAATCCAGGGTGGAAAGCATCCTGGAAATGAGGCAAGAAGTGGGTAGGGAATTGATTCACAGATCAGTCAAGCAGGGGAGGGATGAGTACAAATCCCTCATGGCAATACTCACTTCAGTTTCTGTTTTCTTTCCAGCCCATGGACGTTGACAAAGGTGGGTGACATGTGAGATATCTTGCATTCGCTCTGGCCTTCTTGGGCTGAGAGGCTGCTGTCCTAGAGTTCAGAGCTGGCAAAGGTTGGGATTATGGGACTTCCTGATCTGAGTTCTCATTAAGATCCATGTCTTGCTCCATGAAATAGAAGATGAGTCTGGAGTTACCCGCATCTTCCTGGGCAATGGCAGGGCATATTTGCTCTGCTAGATACAATTCCTCCACCTGCAGGGTTCTGAAGATGTGAGGGAGGTCGAACTGGCAGTATTCTGTGTGTGTAACCCCATCTCAACCAGAGTAGCTCGTTATTTGAGGATTCGTTTATTTCCGAGAGAGAAAGAGAGCACTGGTGTGTGCGCCCACACGAGGGGGGGAAAGGGCGGAGGGAGAGAAAATCAAGAGACTTTCCTCCGAGCCAGGAGCCTGACACAGGGCTCGATCCCATGACCCTGAAATCATGACCTGAGTGGAAACCAAGAGCCGGCTGATGAAACCCAGGTGCCCTGGAGTAGCTCATTATTAGTTGGAATTTGAGTAAAGTTTTGTTAGCTAAAAGCTTTTTCTTTTGCTTAAAAAAATGACTTTATGAAAACAGGTTGGAAAGTATGTGTCAGGGGGCAGAAGTAAGTTCCTTGTTTCACAATTTGAACAGAGATCTCTTTTCCCTTAGGACCCGGATCTGCTAAGGAGTTGATCAAGTCAATCAATGAAAAGTTTGCTGGGTCTGCTGGCTGGGAAGGCACTGAATCATATCCTTTATTTCAATACATTGCTGGAGTCTAGAAAACTTGTCCTGTATTCTTTCTAATTCCACCTACCTCCCTGCTTCCCCACAACCCCCACCCCCACCCTGCCTCTTGCCTTTTATAGTGAATTTTGTCAGGGATGCAATCACTTTAACTTTCCCATTTCTCAGAGGATCCACTCAAGTTCTTAAAAGTTTTCATGTTGGGGCGTTGAGCTCTCAGCCCTTCCTTTTTTTTTTTTTTTTTTTTTAATAAAGATTTTTTATTTATTTATTTGAGAGACAGATCACAAGTAGGCAGAAAGAGTGAAGGAAGCAGGTTCCCTGCTGAGCAGAGAGCTGGATGTAGGGCTCGATCCCAGGACCCTAGGATCATGACCCGAGCTGAAAGCAGAGGCTTTAACCCACTGAGCCACCCAGGTGCCCCTCAGCCCTTCCTTCTTGAAGCTTTTCTGCTACAGGTAGAATTATTTTCTTTTTTCTTTTTTTTTAAAGATTTTATTTATTTATTTGACAGGGAAAGAGACAGATCACAAGTAGGCAGAGAGGCAGGCAGAGCGGGAGGGGGGCGGGAAACAGGCTCCCTGCTGAGCAGAGAGCCTGATGCTGGGCTTGATCCCAGGACCCTGAGATCATGACCTGAGCCGAAGGCAGAGGCTTAACCCACTGAGCTACCCAGGTGTCCCTAGAATTCTTTAACATAACATACACTGAAGAAGCCAGAGGACAAAAAGCAGCTGGGAGACTTCTTTGGAATGTCCAATAGCTATGCCGAGTGTTACCCAGCCACGTACGTGAGACTGTTAAGGGGGGCTGGGATGATGAGAGAATAAGTTGGGCGGGGGGCTGAAGTGGAAATCTGATTACTTGGGACCAATGGGTACTTCTTACTTGGATGAACTATCCTTTTAGGCACTGA
Source organism: Taxidea taxus jeffersonii (assembly GCA_003697995.1). Taxonomy (NCBI): domain Eukaryota; kingdom Metazoa; phylum Chordata; class Mammalia; order Carnivora; family Mustelidae; genus Taxidea; species Taxidea taxus. The sequence continues at coordinate 255,429 of ML106451.1, forward strand.
GTGGGAGGTCTCAAGTTGGGGCATTGGTCATTTTTAGGCATATAGCATCTTAGTTGGGAAGGTTTCTGGATAAAGCATAGGGATCTGGGTCTGCACCATCTGTCTAACTGTTGCTTCTTTTCAGGATGGATGACATGGCTGTGGATAGTGATGAGGAGGTGGATTACAGCAAAATGGACCAGGTGTGGCATTGGAAGGACGGGTGGGGAGTCTTGGGCAGTTACTCTTTGGCACATACCTCCTTCCCCACTCCCAACAGATCGGTGTCTCATTTTCTGGGCCTTCACCTTCCTTAAGCTGCAACCGTAAGAGCAGTAGCATTGTGGAGTCATGGGAAGCTTAACTTTTGAAGCGTCTGTACAAAAGGAAACGAGATAGGCCAAAAATAGATCTTTTCCAAAAGATTTTATTTATTTATTTGAGAGAGAAACAGTGAGAGAAAGCATGAGAGGGGAGAAGGCCAGAGGGAGAAGCAGACTCTCTGCCAAGCTGGGAGCCTGATGTGGGACTTGAGCCAAAGGCAGTTGCATAACCAACTGAGCCACCCATGCACCCAAAAATAAGATTTTTTTTCTTATTTCTGACAAAGTGCCAGGTTTTGATTTCCATTGTAGGCAGTCAGCAAGCCTTTAGTGCATAATTAGAAAGGGTAGAAGGAATTTCAGTGTTTAGAAAATAATCGAATTTTATTCTAGCCAGGACTGAAATGTTCTTTGCTAGTCTTAAAAACAGAAATACTCTCGGGGCACCTGGGTGGCTCAGTCAGTTAGGC